>BEXV01000663.1:129257-139750 GCA_003118195.1 Hemicentrotus pulcherrimus
GGGGGGGGGGGGGGGGAATTAATGACTTATTAATCACTATTAAAAAATGTAACAATCATTCTACAATAATATTCACGTAATATTGAAACTATAAAAAGACCTTAAATTCAGCACGGTGGATAAATTTCACACTCAGACTTCATCTTACAGCATGACTTATCTAACAGAATACCTTTACTGGCCTCATCAAACAGCATAAGATTTACAAAGACTTCCAAATAACAAGAAATCAGCTCGCGGCAATATCAATACTCTATTGTTTAAGTTGCCCACAAAAAATCATATTTAGAATAAATTATATGTCATGTAATGTTCACACAATTTTAAAGATGATGTCCAAGGCTAGTGGCTCACATAGAGTTAAGCTCTTCAAGCGCCCAGCAGATGAAATAGCATAAAAAGGGAAACAAAATGTAATTTTTGTAAATTTGTTATTAAAAAGCCTCATGGTAATGTATCTGCTTACAAACAGTTAACAAGTAAATTATTCATACTCCTTGTAAAATTTGATGTATGGGGGTTTATTTAGGGCCTTTGTTGAATACTTTAAGACGTTTTAATCAATATATCACATTTAAACAATCACAAAACTTGATAGGGGTATGAATGATTTAGACTTTAACTGTACACCATAAATACAGAAACAAACTGACGTTTATCATCTCTTTATATGCCCCACAAATAAATTCCTTGTGCCATATTTATCTTGGGTTAGAGATACAAAATGGCTTCAAGATTATTTAACTGTATCCAGTACAAGATTAATCTATATCAGTGTTAAAAGGGTTGTCATGGAGTTGATCAAGACCAGATGCGGGTTATTTTCCAAAATCATTGTGTTGCACATAGCACCCTTCCGTCTATTGGTGCCTACTTTTTTGTGCAAATTTGCATGTGTGGCAAACTAGTGACAGTGCAGAGAGGCGAAGGAAGCGACCGAAGTGTTAAAGAATATAGACAAACAGGTTGCATTTACAGATTAATTCATGAATGGGACTACCTAGACTTGGCCTCTTTATCAGGAAAAAAGGTGATGAATATAGTTTGCAATCTTATTGCAGAATTATTTCACGGCCAATATTTGGAGTAATTGTAGACTTAAGCTTCATCTAAAGAAGATGGTAAACCATTGCATTAAAAAATGATGTAAGTGCTATAAGCCTCACATTTCTGTAATTTATAACACAGCGCTCAGTGACTATGCGTAGGACTTATGATGCACAAAGTTGCTATTCATTTACACATAATAATTTTTGTTTAAATGAAAAAATGCTGCGGTTTACCAATTCATATCTAAATGAGCATTTACAGTGGACATGTACATGTACACAACAATCAGAGTTTTGTGTACTCAAGGCTGGACACTAACGGGTGCCCAGAAAATCTAAGCTGGGACCCCCAAATTCTGTAACTTTTAAATAGGACTCAGTCATATTATCTCTAAAAAGTGAAATACTGACCCCCTTCCAAAAAAGTTAGTGCAGTGCCCTGCTTACTGTGTATGCATGATGCACATGCAGTAGGAAGTATCTACTATCATAAAATGAATTAAGGAGCTCAAATATGGTTTAAATACAAATCTTAAAATGGTGAAATAATAGAACCCTGCAACCATTCACAAACGGAGAAACCAAGGGCTGTGGTGCACTATATATGCAGTAGGGATGCATGGCAATGGCTCTCTTGGAAATCAGAGATCAATCTAATCGAGCCAGAATAAGTTAGTATACAGTATGAACTCACCCAATAATAATGGCGTAGTAAAAACTGTGTAAGGATATAGCAAAAGAAGTCTGTTAATAAATAACTATATATTTATATAATTCAAATCAAATCATTCAAATTCAAACGATTTTATACAAGTGTCAAATCTTGTTGTTTTCAAAAGCTTACATGGACAAATATGAATACAACTACTTTTCTGATTCTAAGATTGGACATTAGCAAATTCGAACAGTAATACTCATCTAAGTATTATATACTTGTATTCCTGTTTTTCAGTTTCATATAGCAACAATTTGCCACTAGTAGGCATCAAGCACACAGTGGAGTTGACATTGTTATACAGGTATCTTGTCAATGGTAAAATTATCTTGACTTGTACATGTAAATGTCAAGTTATATGAATTTAAAGCCCCACTGTACTACTTATAGCTACCTGCGCCCTCTATATAGCAAACAATGCCTAATTGGTGCCTGTTGGTCTCCCATGAACCCCTATTTCTTATGTTAATTGAGAGCTGATTTGATGCGATAACCACCAGTCAGTGACCTTGTAGGAAGGTCTAATCCCCCTAGCCAAACTAGTACAGACGGTCTTTAAATGAATATGTATAGTTATCAGTTGCAATTATGTAATGTAACCTTGTAAAATGTAACCTTGATTCCCTCGCCTTGGGGCAAAAAGTAAAATTAAGAATCATCAGTATATATGAGATTACCGTAGTAATAGGCACATCTACATTTACAGCCACAGCCACAGCATGTCTGCTTCAAAGAAAAAAAATTAACACAAAATTTAGTTGTGTAGAATTTCAGAATTGAAGATTTTTCCATGCTCAAAATTTCATGCAGATGATCCAAGATACAAATTGCTCATAATAAAAAAGAAAAGAAAAGAAAACACTGCAAATTCAGTTGCCTGATCAAACAAACACATAGGCTAAATGACATGTTTGGGGTTATGCGAAATTGAAATGTCCAAAGGGTAATTTTTATAGTTCTCACACTCATTTTGTTGTAGAGTACAGCACAGCACAGCTGCTTGACCTTAACAATAGATGTGCGATTCATTACAGAAAACAGAATTTTACTTCTAATGACCGCCACGTTCAGTGACCTTTCCATCTTTGACTAATGTATCCCCAAACTTCTGACTTCTATGAGGCAGCATTACAACGGAATACTAAAGAGATTGCTTCCTGACATTGGTTTGTCCACACACTCAATTAAGAATGCGGTGCTGAGTGCTTTATTGCTCATATGGATAAAGGAACCCGTTTCACAAAGCCTTTTTTCAATGAAAAATATCAGTGACAAATCTGCTGATAACCAATTAGAAGCAAGGATTTCAGTAGCTTATAACAACAACTGTCAATTGACATTGATGACAAGTTTTGTGAAACACCCCCCTGGACAACAAAAAATATGGCAGGGGTATCGAGAGGACTTTTAGTCAGCAAGTGTGAATGTGGTCATCTACATTGTAGCTGGGAAATATCTAAATACATAATGTAATTGAATCATAGTGAGCAATACCGCCAACTCCAAGAACTTGATTGCGAAGATCTTTGGGCTTGAGGAGAGTCCCGAGGACAGTCATGAAACACTCCCAGAGATCTGCCTGAAGACTGTCCTGAAGATCATCGTTAAGAATTGTGAAAAATCCTGAATGTCCTCCACATAATAGTCCTGGAACCTGTTCCACAAAGCCTTTTTTCAATGACAAATCACCCCCAAAACAGTGACAAATATGCTGATAACCAATCAGAAGCAAGGATTTCAGTAGTTTATAACAAATACTCTCATTTGTCATTAATGACAAGTTTTGTGAAATAGTCTACTGAAGATTCTCCTGAAGTCAGCCCTGGTAAATCTGAAGACTTTCCTTGGAACATCCTGAAGAGCTTCCTAAAAACTGTCCTGGGCTTGTAAGAACCCCTTTCATCACTCATTAAAACTCCTGAAGATCCTCCTGTATGGTCTCTTAGAACTCTCCAAAAGCACGTCAGAGGTCGTCTGACACACGGAATCACGTCAAGTCAGCACAATAGCAACATAATGCAGAGGATCTAGGAGCTTGGTTAGAGAACGATCTATAAAACAAAACAAGAAATGAATTCATTAGAGATACAATTTAGCTGTATGCATTTAAACAATAGAAAAATAAATGCATTAACATGACATTTCTCCAATAAGCCTTAACATGTCTTCAGAAGTGAACTTAAAATTGACTGATTAACTATAATGTCTAATGAGATGAAGAGTAATCAAAGAATATATACCTCCTGAAGCTTGCAATCTTGTACTAAAAAAAAATCATGTAAAAAAAAAAATTGAACAAAAAAAATCATTAACTTTCCCTTTTTCCCTTCCATTTATATTATTTGCTTTTAGTTCTCTTTTACTATTTGTGTTTTAGCCTGAAGAGAGCAAAACAACACTTCCATTCAGGTTGTCTTTATCCAAATTTAGTCTTGAATATTATTGTTTTTATAATTTATTCAACATTTGAAATATATAATACAATGAAGACATTTCATTTCATTTCATTTCATTTATTTATTCACGGTCACCCTCTCAGCCTATTGGTTGATTTTCAGAAAGTCCGTGACTGAATAAAAGCTAAGAAGAAGGAAAAATATGATTCAGCTTCTCCTGCTACGCCTCTTGCATGTATTCACTGACCTATAATTACACTGTCATGTAAAACTGTCTGGACTTAGTCCGGATCAATAGCTATGATCCACTCGGTACGCACCTTAACTAAAGCTACCTTTCAGATTTAAAGCACCATGGCTGAGTCCCGTCCGCTATGCACATTTTTTTGTCATGGCATGCCTAATGATTCCTACGCTGTTTGATTTTTTTTCCCCCAACCTCTTGTTGTGAAACATACAGCAAACCATATCTTGATCTGCATCAAGTAGTGCAGATAGAGTTCATCCACCTAAGGTCCAGACTTAGTCCGGACTCAAGCTTCCTCTAAAACCCAGATGAGAGCTCCGCATCAAGAGCAGTTTAAACAGATGTTGATATTGTTCATCTTAGCACTGGGTCTGGGGCCTGTTTCATAAAACTTTTTATCTAGAACAAATGGTAAATTTCTATGACAAATTTGCTCTCAGCCAATCACATGCCATGATTTCAGTAGCTTATAACAGTAGCTTGTAACTGGATATTGATATCAAGTTTTATGAAACGGGGCCCTGGACTTAATACCCTTCTACCTCTAATATGAAAGGGGTATTACAGAGAGGTTGGACTTACTCTTGAAGACCGCCTCATTGGTGAGTACATGTACGCCCTTGGTGTGGGCTTGAGGGATGGCCCATCTCCTCTGTATCCTTTGGCAAAGAGCTCTGCCAGGATTCCACACCTTCAACAGCTGGGCTTGGTCAAACTCCTGCAGGGACTCCACCTCAAACGTCTTGTACTTCCCTAAACAGACGGAGGTAATGAGGAAGAAAAATAAATGAAGGTCAATAACATCACATGATGGTATGGTAATGGTACATCGCCTCCCGATTCGCTGAAAGGTTGCCCTGCAAGGACAGCACACCACGCACAGCTGAGCTTGGTCAAACACCTGCAGGACTCTACTTTAAATGTCTGGAACTAAACTAAAAGAGGTGGTGGTAATTAGTGATTAAAATGCAAAAAATGTGGTCTACAATTGTTAATGGACCTTGTGACAGATTAGCCCTGTGCTAAATAAGTTATCCAATATAGTCTACTAGTTACTTAATGCCCTTCAAGTCTAGGTACTTCCCTATGTGGGCAAGTGCACGGTACTATAATGAAATATATTTTTGATGAAAAGAATAAGATATAACCATACCTGTTTTGAGATTCCATGCAAACTTGAAACCAGTCTGGTACATCTGTGGAGTGTCGCTGTGGGAACAAAATTTATAGAAAATAAAAGTTAAATCAAGCAAATCAGGCAAAATCCTGAATACTGGCACCCCTGCAGTTGACATCATTCCATTATCTCAAGTATTACAAAGCAAATAAACTACGCTACATGTTTACACAGGTCAACTACACCTTATCTAAAGGACAAGTATTTGATATTTCAGTGCCAGATTTACCCTATAGCTTGCAAGAGCCTTGTTTGGCAAGCTGGTTTACAAAATCAACTCCATTTGAATGACTACTTCATGTAAGGAGCTACGAACCAACAGCAGGATTTTACGCCCACAACAACTGCTTTCAATGCAAATCTTCTTCATCAACTTTACTTATAATGACTGGTGAATATAATTTACATCGGTAGCCAGAGCCTGAGAGCAAAGATGCGGTACTCACTTGGCGGGGTCATCTTCAAACTCAAAGACATCTTTGGGTTTCTTGGGCTCGGGCCAGGCACGCACAAGGCACTTGATCATCACGACAACGTTGCAGGAATCGGCACACACCTGGAGATGTAAGGTGGATGAGAAGCCTGCTCTTTATACCAAGGAATAAATACCATTAGATTAATGAGAAGCTTTGGCTCTTCTTTGCCTATGGTAAAAGACACTTTCTCAGACACCTGAAATGTTTACCTTTTATTTCAATAAAATAAACTTGAAGAGCACTCAAAGAATGTCCATGATGTTTATTTAAGCTCTTAAAGGTGAAGACCAGTATTGGGAACGCCCCAATTTCAAAAAATGAAATGGAAGCTCTCATTACCAATCATGTGAAAGAATATGTTTTGACTAACACATGATGATAAAATATTTGCCGGGAAACCACCTACCAATTCATTTATTTGGTAAATTTGTTTCTCTCATGGTCTGTGAGAGATATAGGGTAGTCCCATATACATCTTTCAGTGTATAGTGCTTGTAACTTTATGAAGAATGGGCCAAATTTCTTATCATTTTGATGATTCCAGAACCTTGCAGATGCTAGATGCTAGATGATCAANAATTTGTTTCTCTCATGGTCTTTGAGAGATACAGGGTAGTCCCGTATACATATTTCTGTGTATAGTGCTTGTAACTTTATGAAGAATGGGCCAAATTTCTTATCATTTTGATGATTCCAGAACCTTGCAGATGCTAGATGCTAGATGATCAACCTTTTCTGATCGATTCCACAACTTTTTTTTTCACAATGCAATCGCATGACCATAACTGGTCTTTACCTTTAAAGGCATCGTTTAACAATGTTTAAATCTGATTTTGTTTCAGAATCTGAGACAACGTTATCGGATCCCTTTAAAACTGCAGCTTTCAACCATAGATAGCTCAGCAAAGTTTATTAAATCTATTAGAGTAAACTTGATGAACAGTAAAAGATTATCCCTCATGTGTGATTTAAGTTTTAATGCTACAGCTGTCATGTCACAGAAACAGGAGTGACACTCTGATAAATAAAAAACATGCAAGTAAATTCATTTTTAGTTCAGACAATATTGGATGATTTTGGTAATGAGCGGTCTCCAATCCCTGTGAGTATATAAATTATTGCAAAAAAACAAAAACCGTAAAATTTAATCATTAAATGAATATGGCTTGCAAAGAAGAGTGTTATAGCACATGAACGGAATATGTGACTAGTATAACTAACATCTGGTCAGCCTTAGATCTTACTTACATCTAGTACTTGCATATCATAGTCTGTGAATGCGATGTACCGTCGGCCCCACGGCGCTACTGTACGGATAGCTTCGCACATGTAATGCTCAGCATCCATTGTCAGCTGCTTTACCTCGACGAATGGACCCTGGGGAGAAGAAGAAAAAAGTTTTTAAAATATGAAGCATGCACGTCTTTGTCACTTTCTGATTGATGTAATAAGTTTAAAGTTCTAAATCTTTTCATGGTGTTGACCTCAACAGATAGTACACATTGCAATAAGATAGCAAAACAATCATCACCCCCATCATAACCATTATCACCACCACCACCACCATCATGATCATGATCATCATCATCATCTACATAATAACTAACGTCGTCATCTCCATCCCACCACAATCATTGTCAAAATCATGACCATCAACATCACGATGATCACCAACATCATCGTCATTTCCTCAACCTTTATTTTGAAGCAGGGGGGTGTTTCACAAACATTAAGATCGACTTTAAGTTTGACTTAACTATGGCAGGCCGTTTATGCCACTGGTTCCTCTAACCATTCCTGACATTGGTTTCTCAAGGGCGTACAATTCATGGTCACAAATCTACAGAATTTTCATTTTTATAGTTCATTATTGAAGGAAAAATGATTATCTAAAGATCATAATTGAGAGACCAATCATGAGAGCAAACAGTGGCATGAATGGCCTGCCATAGTTAAGTCCAACTTAAAGTTGATCTTAGTCTTTGTGAAAACCCAACTGAACTTACTTCTTGTGGAAGACTTCTATTGGCCGGTAACATTCTCATGTTGTTGGACCCGACCACGGTCAATGGTAGCATACTATGGTACTCAAAGCCTGTCACAAGTAGAAAACAAATAACAGAGACATTCATTGTCATAACTTACGATGACATTGTTGTATCAGAGCATATTAGGACATACACACAAAAATCATTAACCAGTTACTTTTATTTTGTCTCCTATTTTTTCATTTTTTTATTTGTTATTGTTGTGTCAAGCTACTTTGCTTATTTCTGTAGCCCTCCTGCATTTAATGTATGTTAATTATGCATTCAATATATTTGTTTAAATTTGTTTATTATCTGTATAAAATTATATACACTTGATTTAGCTTACCGGTATAATTGATTACCACAACCTTTCATGTCTGTACCTTTCTTATCGCACTTTGTCTATATGTATCATGTACCGTATGTATTTTATCTTTTGCACAAGCTGCGCCTTGAGCCTTTGACTGTCAAGTGGATTTGGCGCATTATTAATCATATGTATTATATTGTATCAAACCATATTATGTTCATGAAAATGTATGATGAAAAAAAAGAAAAAAGATGCAGAAACCAATAAATCAAATCAAATCAAATCAAATCAAATCACACAGTCTAAGTCTTCTCCTTAAATATCAAGTAGGGGGGTTGGTAGACAAATCACTAAACTTGTAATAGTGGCAAGTATCATTCCAAATTTTTTTGTTCATAATTACTTTTCATCTATTGAGATGATATTGACTCAAACTAAACCTCCTCAATATTTCAGATCAGAGCAAAACAATGTAATTTATACGGAATGCCTGAAAAAATCCACTTCTCTTCAAACTCATGAAGTGGATTACAAAATAATAACAATAACTTTGTGAAAAGTGCTTATCGCAGCTTTTTCTAAGTGCTTTGGACAAATTTAATGAAGCTGTACCATTAAAATACATTCCATAGTTTTGGCAATAAAATTATTGATACAGCAATGTAAATTGTAAGCAACATAATTGTGAAAACGCTTCAGCATCTATGTGCAATTCATGATTCTCGTTTCTAACTTACTATCACTTTCTATGGGTTCCTCTATCGGGAACAACCGCTCCATGTAGCGACGGACAGAGTAGGTGAACCTCTGGAGCTTGCAGGTGCATTCTCTGATGGTGCTGCGGCCGCTGACCTGGGAGTAGTGGTCAAAGATACCGTGGTGGTACGGGCAGGTGTGGTCTATCTCGCTGCCGATCTCGTCCTTGTCGTTGACCTCGTTGAGACGATGGAAGGAGATGGAGCTGCAGGAGCTCCAGTTGTCACAAGGCAGGCGGCTGTGCCTGTACCACAATGGAAGACATAGATGCAAGTCAGAGATCAGAATGTTACCTGTTTGGAGCTAGAATTTGAATTTGAATTTGAATTAATTAACAACAACACATCACAATAATGACAGTACATTATATTATGAACAATCATACAACGCAAACAATAATACTGATACATGTATACATATATAAGAGTAATGTTGATAAAACAGTAATAGTTTTAAAACAAAATATAAAGAAATGACAGACAAAGAAAGCGGACAAAATAAACAGTTCCTCAGGTAGACAAAGAAACATCCCTTCCCTGCTATTATGTAAAAATATGTAGAACAGGTGAATATGCATGTGACACTTGTTCTAAACATTTTAACATAATAGCAGTGAAGGGATGTTCCTTTGTCTACCTGAGGAACTGTATATTTTGTCCGCTTTCTTTGTCCGTCATGTTCATAGTGAGACATAGCTCTGCATACTATTAAATGAACAAAAGATATACACATAAATATGTGTATTACTAATATTTAGGTGAAGTTGTTAATGGGAATTATAAGAAATTATTCTATTCAATCTATGGAGCTCCACAACTAATCATTAATAGTATTCAATAAATTATTATCAGTACAATATACAACAAACTTTACTGAAATTGGCAGGGGTGATAATATTTTCTTTATGGGGGGAGGGGGGGGGGACTTCAATATCAAGATTTGCCAACAATTTCTTAATTTTTTTTATTATCTGGCAACAAGGAATGATTACGGTAGTCCCCTTTCCCTTTTGACAAGAATGAATCTACATTTTGTTTGTAACCATTCTTCTTTCTATAGCATGAATAATGAATACATTCGAATACTCTAGTTTTGGAAAATGGAGCAATAATCCACGAGTCTTACCGACATACTGGGTTTTGGCTCCATCGGCTTGGTGTAGGGCAGTTACTGGTGGAAGGGCTGAAGTCCTCACTCTCCAAACTACGAGGTGAGAGCCCATGGCATCCTGGTGGATGTGCATCGTACAGACCTGCCATGTGCTTGGAGCTACTCTCTGCAATCTGGTGATGATACCTGATAAAGAAAAGATTACTTTACTTGAGTTTTACTTTTTT
>BEXV01000663.1:150622-166506 GCA_003118195.1 Hemicentrotus pulcherrimus
CCCCCGCGGGGGGGGGGGGGGGGGTAATCTTCCGGGGGTGATTGTTCAGGCCCCAGGGGCCGGGGCCTTATTGTCCTATAGTGAGCCGTGAGCCCGTGACACTTTGAGCCGCAGATTTCACTCGCAAATCTGCGGCTCAAAAGTATCTTAGCTAGTAGTATATAATATAGTACGCTAGAGCCACAGGGAAAATGTTGATACTTTCATAATATATCTACTACAGCTAGACGATTAAAAAAAAAACAACAACACTCAAACCCGACTTGATGTATGTTGTCAGCGAATAAGGATAGCAAAACTACGAACAAGGCAACAGTGCTTGTATGAAATATTTTATTTTTATGTAGGCCCTAAATAGCTTTTTATCCGGACCCCATGGAAGAACAGGCGTATTTTGTTAATACGCCTGAAATGAGCTATCCATCGTATATTTCTTGTATTTATGTATTAGATTATGTTGTAATGATTTTATACGGAAATAAAAAACAGACACACAAAATGCTTTATTTTCATTTCGTTAGCCGGTCATTTATGACGGTAGAAATCTCGTCTTTGGCGATAGTTTTGATATTTAAGGCCAATGGCGTAATCGGCTGCACTGGCACTGGTTTGTCAGTGATTGTAAAACAGAGTCGAAATGGTTAATTTGGCTCAATTGAAGTGGTTCAATAGTATTCTCCGACATAATTGACTGCTGAGACTTCGTACATACCTTACGTTTCAGAGGAAAGATGTTGAATGATCTATAAATCTACAGAAACGTAGCCCATCTCGCTCCCCCGAATTGTGTTCCCGGGATCGGGACAGCGACCGGTGCGGTGGTGGCCTTTCACCGAGCGGAGCGTAGCTACGCCACGTCTACTGGACGGAGGATCTCCGGCTATCGGAGCAGGAAGCAGTCCGCTTGCGTCGAGTGTCCGGGGTCGGTTCTCATCTCTGTTCAAATGAAAACCTTTTACCCCAATATTCCAGTTTCAACATGTACTTTACATAGTGACTAGTGCAGTGCGACCAACAAAAAAAGTTCGTCATATTAATCAGGCCAGGTAGCAGACTGAACCCAGACTGAACGAGGAGATTCTTCATTCAACATGTTTCCTACTGCGGGCCTTTTTCGGGGAGTCCTCTGCCCAGAGAATGATGAAAACAAAGGAAGATGCAAAAGGCCATATTGCCACTTCCGACACATTCGCAGAGGTAACTTAAATGTTTTGTAAATAAAGTAGACTAGATCTAGATCTAGTAGTAGAGGATAAAACAATTTACATTACAACAAAGTCGAATGGATGTCCAGCACTCTTGACTTTAACTTTTGAAAGACAATAAATAAAATCAGATATTTTCATGTACTCTTAAACCATATGCTAGACTTCATTACTGTGAGAATGATTGAAAGAATTTTTTCGGTATAGGTCTACAAGTATTTAGCGTGTGAACATTATTTTGTCAATAAAATATGTTGTGGGGTCGCTGCACCAGGATGCTTTAAACAAAGATAAAGTATTTCTTTTTCACTGTGTATTAAAAACAGGAATGCATAAAAAAGCACATACTGCAATAAATTTTTAACCTATAATACTGTCCAACATTCATGGAGGTCTTAATAACATCAATGAAAAAATTGCTTGTAAACTTGTTAAAATCATTCTTTGAAAGAAATTGTCTAACCAATGTGTCCAGATGCTTTAAAGGTACTAGACCTATGTCCCTTTTGCAGCCAACCTCAAATGCTGTAGAACTTTGCAGGAATTATGAATATGTCATATATGTTCTATCTGTGAAATTTAAACGTTAACAGTGTCCTAATATTCAAACTATGCAAGGAAACCTGTTTACTTGCTAGACTTCACCGTCAGACACTATTGAGTGACTGACTGGCTTTTTTTCTTCGGGTACATGAGCATTTGTCTACATCAATAACCCACTTCTTGTGATGGCCAAGATTAAACTGATTGAATCTTTGCTCAGCATAAAACGTATGACCATTCGGTACAATTGTCTGAAAATCAAGACAATTACTTTTGGGCTCTAAAGCCCTAAAGTAGATTTGACAACCAATAATCGTTATTTTCCCACTTGAAGACATTTTCAAGCCCCACCTTTTTTAGGGAAGTTCTAAATGAGTATTATCTTTCAAATGCAGTCGGAATTTAGCTTTTTCATTTTTTTGGCCTGCAAATGGGACATAGTACCTTTAAGTGTGCTTGTGGGAATGTCTCTAATCTTTATGACCAGAACATTACATGTCTTTTTTCTTCTTTACATGTATTTGTATACCAGTCCCAAACGTGGAAGCTGCAACTGAGCCAAAGTATCCTGGAGAACAGAAGTCTGCTAAAACCAGGCCTGCCATTGAAAGCAGTAGCTTACCTTCCCATCGTAGGCCTAAGGACAGGACTCCAGCTACCAAACCTATCCAGTATGTCCCTACTCCGCTGTTCCTCTGCAAGAAGCCTACTAAAGATGACTTCACGGAAGAACCAACAGAGGAAGAAAAAGAGGAGTGCATCAAAGATGCTGGGCCTGCTTCAGGTGCAGGGCAATCATCTTACACCCCAACCCCGTTGGCAGATCTGGAGGCTTTGTCAGAAGTGAATGATGACACTATTGCTGGAGATGATGTGTCATCGATGGATGCTCATGCAGGAGATTACCCCGAGGGTCAGTCAGTAAAGGCCAGTTCTGATGACTACCAAGAAATGGTGCCGCTGTCCATCGATGAAAAGGATCCCATGGCAGAACAGCCAGCTGTCTCAGATGCAGAAAGGGAGGACATGATCATTGAGACACATACCTACGGAGGAGTTACTGTGACAACAAGAACTCCAAGGAGTTTATGTAGAACTGACCAATCATCAATGGAGGAAGAAGATGAGTACAACCCATTCACTTCTGTCTTGGAACCAAGTGAAAAGAGTGACGAAAGACATAATAAGACATCACTGACATCTCCTGGAGATGAAGAATCCTTGAGAAGGATTCAGCCCGATGCAACCTTTGAGCCCCTTTCAAAAAGTGATGAATACCCTACTTATGGAATATCAGATGACAGTGACAGCAAAGGAAAGGAATTCAAGGGATATTCCAATACTGCTTCGTATTCTTACATTGATGGTGGACCTACAACAGATTTGGAGTACCATCCTTACAGCTATGCTACTTTAGACAGTAATGTAGGAGATGCACTCCCAGCATATTCAACAGCAGGAAGTATTGTTGAGGAAACAGATTTCCATGATGACCATGATGGAGGCTATGATATGGATAGCCTTGAGCAATATCATGAAAAAGAAACAGCTAAGTTGGAGTTAAAAAAGAAATTTGAGGAAAAGAGTAATGTTGATAAGCAGCTGTCTGAAGGCAAAGGTAAAAAGAGTCTTGAGGAAAGTAAAAGTACCAAGACAAAACTCAATGCTGAAAAAAAAGTTGTGTCGAGTAAAAAGAAAGAAGCAACAGCTCCATCCAGCAAATCATTAAACCCGTCCAAAGGAAAAACAACCACTGCTTCAGGGAATTCAGTTAAGATGACATCCAAACCAAAGCCATGTCAAGAGGAAACTGATCCTAAAAAAATAGTGCCAAAGAACAAGAAACTGCTTAAAAGTAAGAGTGAAGTGAACATGCAGGAAAAAGATGATAACGCTAAGAAGGAGAGCAAGAAGGAAAAGATAGATAATAACATTCAATCAACAAAGAGTGCGACCAAGGGACATGTCATTTCTGGTCAGGACAAAGTCATTGAAAAATCAAAACCAAAGGTATCAGCTGAGCAATTGGCAAACTTTTTCAAAAAGCGCCAAGAATCCACAGGAATGAAGTCACAGGGTAAGAGAAAAATGAAAGACCTTAAAGGAATTGCTCAAGTAAAGAGTGCAAGTATGAAAAAAACAGAAGAAAGTAATTCTTTGAAAAATGTTTCAAAGGGAACAAGTAGTCACAGGAAAGATTCAAATCTCAAAGAAAAGCAAGAAGGAAAGCAAGAAACTCTGAAGACACCTTTGAGTGATCGCAGTCTGTTCCAGTCACTTGGAAAACCATCGGCCAAAGTTTTGCCAAAGAAGTCATCCATCAAAGAATGTGACTTTGATATATTTGCCATCTCCAATGACTCAAGTTCTGATGAAGGTGATGGTGCTAGGTCAAAAGCATCATCTAAATCAAAAAATTCTGTCATTAGTGCTGTACCCAGAAAAAGATCAGTATCATCTGATAAGAACAGGCAAGCTAACGAAAGTGAGAATATTGTAAAGAAAAAAAGAACCGCTTCCCCTTCCAAAACAAATGATACAAAGCGGTTGAGGAAACTGCCAACTTCGCCATTGAAGAGAGAAAGCACCAAACTCATTGACATGGATTTGTTTGGGGATGATAGTGATGGTGATTCAGATGAAATCAACTTTCTATCGCATGAATCTCTAAATAAAGTTCCTAAGAAATCAGCAGATGCTTCCAGCGTCAAGACTGTAGGCTATTCTTCAATGTCTGATCGGCAGAGGAAAGTAGCTCGCACCAATTCAGCGGAGGTACCGGGGACATCATCAATTGGGAATTTCCTTCCCAACACCAGCAAGGTCAAGTCTTCTAAGGTTGGTCCTTCCAAGAAATTAGTAAATTCTGTAACACAAAATACTCCAGCCAGTGGACAGGGTCAAAAGCAGGTTTCCAAAGGCACCCTGCCCAAGAGGAAAGACCACATTCAGGAGCAAGGGAAAGTCAGGACAAGTCACGTAACAAGAGACATTTCCCATGAGAGTAGAAAGCATCGGCCAGTTACAAGTCTGTCACATGCAAAAGCAGAAGTCGTTTCTATCTCAGATGATGAAGACAGTTCAGATCTGCCCAATGGTCTTGCATCAAGTGATGACGATGATGATGGTGGTCATGATATCAGAGGAGCCATTAATGACATTGACATTGATACCTATGACGATGAAGGAGAAGATGAAAGTGAACACATGGCGGAGATGAGAAGGTTTATGGAGGACAGTTCTTCAGAAGAGGACGTATCTAAAGAGTGTTATCGCATTTTCCAGGAAGTACAGCCGAAGGCATCAAAGCCAAGCAGTCAAGCAACAAGGGTAAGATTTTATTGTACACTTTGAATCTATGTTACATAACTAGTCATGAATCTAAGGAAACTACTGTGAGATATCTTATTAGGAAAATGAATGATAGAAAAATGAAGAAAATGTGATATTTTGATCATAATGGCACTACTGTATATGCACCATTAAAAAACAAAAAAATATTATCAAATAGACATTGGGAAGATTTGAAAGAACTAAATTGAGATAAGAAAATAAAGGCCTGATATGATATTGGGTAAAAGTACATGAATAAACGAATAAACAAATAAAAGTGAATCAATAAGATGTAAAAGGAAAAGAAGTGAAAATATCTGTGTGTGAGAACATAATGAGAAAACATATTATTAGAAGTTTTGTTTTTGTTTGTCCGCTTCTCAGTTTCAGAAACGGCCAGAAGAAGAGAGGAGAGGTTCCAATTCAGCTCCATCATCTGTTGGCAAACAGCGGATGGCTCATGCTTCAAAGTTTGGAGTAAGTTTTTTGTGAGATGTATAGGCTCTTTTAAGTCACAGATTCTGAAACAAAATTCTGGATTTAGCTCATGATGCAACGATAACTATAAACCTTTAGGTCAGTACGGAACCCCATGACCTTTACGAGCTGATCTGAGATACACGGCCCTAGGTGTTATCAGTGTCTATGATATGGTGTAATGTTGAAGCCCTAAAAAAATTGCGCTTCAAAATGATCAAGAAGTGCCTCAAAAAAGTAAAAATCTTTGAGTGACAGGTTTTACCACACTCATTTTCCCCAATAGACTGTAGTGTTATGAAAACTGTCGGGCGAACGTTTTTAAAAATTTATAATTCCAATCATAAATATCTTGATAATCAGGCAGGCGATCGGCTTGTAAAAGTCATCGGGTTCCTGACTGACCTAAAGGTTTTTAATTATCATTGCATCATAAGATAAATCCAGAATTTTGTTTCAGAATCTGAGACAAAGTTACCGGATCCCTTTAACATGTTGAAGATGATAGTGGTTTCAGTGTACACGTACACTGAGCATTTTGATTTGGCAACTATACATTAAAGTTTTAGAAATTCCAAAATTACATTGGACTTGTGTTCCTTTCTGTAGGATGTTAAACGAAAGTCAACCCCAAAGAAGCCCGCCAACTCTCGACTCGGCCCCGCCCAGATGTGCCACAATCGCTATCTCATGATGGAGCGTCGTCTAGAGAGGGCGTCCCAGGAAGGGGAATCTGGGGAGACCTCGTCCGGTGCTTCAATCACAGGGAAAAAGAGGATAGCGCACCAATCAGGCATGTTACAACTTTGTGTTTTGAGTGCTCTTTTCTTTCTCCCTCTCTCCTTTCCCTCCTACTCTCTTATTCTCTCTCTATCATTCTCTCTTTTTCACCTGCTCTCTCCACTCTTTCCCCTCTCTGTCATTTCCCTACATCCTTCTCGCAATTCCCCTCTTTTCTCTTTTGTCCATTTTCTCCCCTATATCTTTTTCACTTAATCTTTTTAAAACATCTACATCTACGCATGTGATTTTTTTTTTCTCCAGGGCTCACACAGACGAGATTTCACCTCAAATTATAAACCCTAGATTATATTGACTTCTCCGCATTTCACATGGTTTCTGCTATAAGCAGCCTACGTATTCAATTATTTTCGGAACGATGAAATGATTTATTAATTCTTGGGGCTCTAGTACTCAGATTTTTCTGGCAAAGTGTGCATTATAGGATATCCTAGGTCTTGCATTCAATAAGGCTTTAAAAAAAAATAATTATGTATTGCCTGTTATGGGATGGTTGGTCAAAAATCTTTGTTTTTTTAACTTTCCCTCTTTGGGCTGATATTTTTTGAGTTTTTTTGCTTTGATACATATTTTGTTAAATTCATTAAACATTTTTTTCTAATTAAAAAAAAAAAGAAAAAGAAGATTTTTGGGGTCGTTGCAAAAGGCAATACAACATTTTTTTTTAAAAACGCCTTATTGACTTACGTGACTTACATGTATGCCACCCACACAGGTAAGGGGACCTCTTGATGGCTTTTGTATGGTAATGGTATGCCAGGTAGTTATATCTGCAGCCAGTCTTGGAGCATCTGTCAGCCTGGTTATGGATCTTGCTTTGCAGTCCGCTGAGATGCAGTCAAGCCATCTTTTGGGTGAATGGCCTCTGGGTCAATTTCCTGTGACTAATCAATAACCCGTAATTCCATATTCACTTTCAACCTATTACAGGCACTACCAACCACACTCTCAGGCAACTGACACTGGGGGAGTCCTCCTCTGAGAAGATGACCACTGTCATGACATCTAAGATGGGCAAAAGAATGGCCCACATGCCCAAGACGGTAAGTCTCTACCTCTCTTTTTTATCCCGATATATCCTGATTTCTGTCTCATCTGAATGTGTATGGTTCCATAAAGAGCTTCTTGGCAGGGATTTCTATTCTTGGTCATGTTTGAATGATTTTGCAACATCCCAGGGGTAGTTTTGAAGGCCTTAATTGATTTCCAGGTTGGAAATGGGAATCGATATATCTATTCACCCTTGTCGTTACACTTGTTTTGGGGAATCTACTCTTGTTCACTCTTTATCTTTTATGGATTCAAGTGTAGACTAAATGAACAATTTTTGAATTATCACTCAAAGATGAGATGTGCATATACAATGTGTAATGTATTGACCTTGTAATTCTTAAAGTAATATTGCCTTAATTTTTAATAGCATCAAAGAATAAAAACATGATTCATGGGACCCGTTTCACAAAGCTTTTTTTCAATGGCAAATGACAAAAATCAGTGACAAATCTATTGATAATAAATCAGAAGCAAGGATTTCAGGAGCTTATTACTGATGACAAGTTTTGTTAATTGAGGCCCTGGAGTCCATGTAACAAGATGCTCACTTTTCAATTAAATTATAAGTGAATTGGTAAGAAATGGTAATGAGACCTCTTGTACAATTACCCCTCCTTCTGTAGGTGTCTAAGAGACCCATGATTCCCACAGACTATGGCAGCAAGGTTCCAATGAACATCAGGCAGAGATACCTCAATGTCTTAATTGATGAGCTGCTCAAGACTGCAGAGGAAGACCAAGATGCCTTCAATAAGGTACGTTCTCATGGACGCTATCTAGCCCTCAAAACTTAAATTGAAATTTCAGTTAAAGCCTGTCTGTACTAGTTTGGCCAGAGGGATTAAACCTCCCTGAAAGGTCACTGACAGGTGGTTATCTCATCTAATCAGCTCTCAATTAACATAAGAAAAAAAGGATCATGGGGGACCAACAGACACCGATTAGGCATTGTTTGCTATATAGAGGGCGCAAGAAGCTATAAGTAGTGCAGTGGGGCTTTAAGAGCTTTACAACTTTATTCAGGTTCATGAACAAACAGAATGTGCATATCATCTCCACAACCTGCCAGTGACCATATGAACACCCCAATGGGCAACCTTGAAAAAAATAAACACCCAGACTTTACATGTAGCCCTCAAAAGTTCAGGGGGGTGTTTCACAAAGATCCTAAGTTAAACTTATCCCTAAGTTGGACTTAACAATTATGGAAAGCCGTTATCATCATTGAAAATATTTTGTAAAAGTTATTTCATAAGGCATAAAATGTTGATTCAATTCATTCATATTTTCTATTATCAAGGAGATTTCATGCTCTTGATGTGGAATTTATGAAAAGTCTAAAATACTTCAGTTTTTGCTTTTGAAAATATTTAATTTTAAGGCTACAAATGGCTCTCAATAATTTTTAAGTCCAACTTAGAGTTAAGTTTGACTTCGCTCTTTGTGAAACACCCCCCTGTTCTGATAACTATTCATTAAGCACTTGGCACAGCAGGGTTTGTACAGCAAACTACATGTACATGTATAGCACACTAGCTCTAAGCATACAACATTTGATTTGATTTGATTTGATTTGATTTATTGGTTTTTTTCATCATACATTTTCATGAACATAATATGGTTTGATACAATATAATAAACAAAATTAAACAAATGTACTGAATGCATAATTAACATACATTAGATGCAGGAGGGCTACAGAAATAAGCAAAGTAGCTTGACGTGCCCGCAGCCCTCAACTTAAATACAACAATAAAAATATTAATAAAAAAGAGTGTGACTTGCAGAGAAGAAAAGGAAAGGGGAGAGAAGGAGCATTGTTTTTTTCTTCAGAATAAGTTTGTTAGATGCAGATTAGTATCTTGCCAACTTGCTAAACCTGGAAGCTGTGGCTAAGACTTGTAAAGTACCACAACTATTTGATATTAAGATCAGGGGAGTGTTTCACAAAGACTAAGACCGACTTTAAGTAAGACTTAACTATGGCAGGCCATTCATGCCACTGTTTTCTCTCACCATTTACTGGCATTGGTCTCTCAAGGGACATACAGATCATGGTCACAAATCTACATAATTTACATTTTGGGATAGTTTATTAATGAAGGGAAAAATATTATCTGAAGATCATAATTGAGAGACCAATGGTGAGAGCAACCAGTGGCATGAATAGCCTGCCGTAGTTACCGGTAAGTCCAATTTAAAGTCGACCTTAGTGTTTGTGAAACACCCCCAAATGAAATCTCAGCTAGATGATGACTCCTATCTAAATTCCCTCTCTCCACATGTTGTTCTGTAGGCCTTGGAAGAAGAGAAGCTGGTGTATCAGAGGGCATCCAGCAAGAACATCTACCTGAACCTGTGTGTCAACGCCCTGAAGAAGCTCAAGAACCAGACGGACAGCAGGCTACAGATCCCTCCATCCACTCCATCCTCGCTCTTCCCATCAAGGGTGGTGTCCCACGAGGCTGTTCTAGGTGGCAAGCTGGCTGCACAGACCTCCTACAGTATCCACAAGCACTCCAACCTTGATAGCCAGAGCTTTGAAGGTGGGTTCTTGCAATCGTTTACTCAGGTGTGCTTTCTTTTATGTACCCTTGGGGGTGTTTCACAGAGATCCTAAGTTCAACTTATCTCTAAGTTGGACTTGAAAATTATGGAAAGCCGTTGGCATCTATGAGACTATAACATATCTCTACCAGCTTGATTGGACTTAAATTCAACAATAAATTTCAATTTCATGTGTCTAATTCCAATTTTCATTCACTGTTTGGGTATTTTTGCATTGTGAACGTGTCTGTTTGTGCCATTACACTCCCTATGCTGCCCTAGAGCCATTGCATTCAAAATCGTTACAGGAACCTTTGTTCGGATGAAGTCGGTTGTATACCTTCTTCAAGAAGGAGGGAGCAAAACATACAATTTCCATTCCTTATCTAGTGTCTTTCACAGGGATCCACTTGTATGAGAAGCTGCAGCGCTACATCCTCACAGAAGAGCTGCTGAGAGAGAACGGTTACCCTAGACCCTCGGAGACCTCGGGTCAAGCTCTCGTCTTCAAGGAAGAAAGGAACAAGACGTATGCCAGTAGTGATCGTAAGTTTCTCCTTTCTCTCTCTTTCTCTCTCTTTCTCTCTCTCACACATTCCTTTATAGCTGTCTGTGTCCCTGTGTGACAGTGTCTCTCTCTTCGTGTATGTAGTCTTCAGACATCTCCACATGTTCTTGATTTTTCCGCTCTTTCTCACACTGTTTCATTCTTGTTCCTGATGGTGTAAGTTACAAATGTATGCAGTAACAATCCTTGTATATCACAATGGAAGTCTATGGTAGCCCATTGGTAGGTTTTGTCAGTTTACTGAAGCTCTTGACTCATCAACTGTGTACTCTTTGTTAAACTGAATGGTACATTTCCACTCAAACTCAAATTTATACACTGGGTTTAAAGGTAATACAAAGTTTTGGGAAATTTTGAATATTGGCTGGATAGTGATTCTTCACAATGTTGATATATTTGGATGCCCCTGTGGATGGACAATAAGCAATTAAAGAATTAGCCCCTAAAACACTTCTGCTTTCGAGAAAAATTGAATATAACATTTTACTGGTTCTCCCGGTAAATTTGGATAAATTTCAAATAGCACCTACGGCCATACAATGGTAGTTGCGACCCTGAATATTTCAGAATATGTAGTTGTGATATATAACTTCCAAACGGGAATAGCGAATTGGTCGATTTTAGTCAAGAAACATTGTTTTTTAGTTAAATTGATATCTTGACCTCGAGAGGGAGCTATACAACATAAAAGTTTATTATTTACAATTTCATTACTTTATACTTGATTGCAACCGCGACAATGATCACTGAATATCGTAGGATCGCAAATGCTTCAAATATGTTCATTTGAATCAAATTCATGACCCCATACCAAAACTTTGTATTACCTTTAAGCATTGTCTAAAGTTGACTTTCACAAAGGAAGATAACAAAAATGGCCTAGTTTTTCCCTTTCTTGAACATGACTAATAACCCTTGTGGCAGGTCTGAATTGTTATACAAATAATGAATGGTTATAAGTTCAATAGTGCGAATATTTTCATGAGTCAAAAGATTAACATTCTATTTAACGAGGTGTCAGCCGAGTTGAATAGAATTAACGTTAATCTTGCAAGGAATGAAAATATTTGCGCTATTAAATGAAAAACATTCATTATTTGTTTTATACAACATCAAAGAAGATCTAATAGAACGTAAATCAACAAATTATGCTTTACTCCTTATATTAAAGATAAATTAAAGTTGGAGTCAAGCCTTCTCGATAACATTCAGATTGCCTTCGCGTCAGATACACGCAGGGAAACACGCACGCCAGAGAGGTACGCAGTCTGCATATAACCAAAAATGCATGGCGCATATAACCAAAAATGCACGCCCGTGCAATATAAACATCTATTGAATATCATGTGACCAACAATCCTCCATTCAAATGACAAGGATGCACGTAGGTGTTATATAAACTAAACTGTTGTATTAGAAAATTTTTAAAAATTCAATTTATAGGAGATAGGCCTGTCTGCACTACAGATTTATGCATGAATGAAGAAACATCAATTTCTATCGTTTGATTTCAATTTCAGCCAACCAGCAGGTCTGCTGTCGTTGTGGGGCGACGTACCTGAGGAATCCCCAAGGCAAGTACATCACCAGGGAGTCTTGCACCTACCACTGGGGCAGGCCATGGACAAGAAGAAGTAAGTGCAGAGGCTGATCGAAGACACCTGTCATGATGATGTGCATAACTATTGATGATGATTGTGATCATGATGACGATGATGGTGATGCCAGGGGTGATGATGGTAAGGGCAATGGTAATGGTAGAGATGAGGATGAGGGTAGTGGTTGTGATAAAGTTGAGGATAGTAAAAAGGGTGATGATGATGATAATGATGATAATTATTGTTATGATGATGATGATGATGATGGTGGTGGTAGTTATGATGATGATGATGGTGGTGGTGGTGGTTATAATGATGATGTTGAGGATGGGGATGAGGTTAAGGATAATTGTTATGATGATGGTGGTGGTGGTGGTGGTGGTTTTTGATGATGGTGTTACTGGTGAGGGTGATGGTAGTGATGATTATAGTAAAATTGGTGATGATAATGATGATAATTATTGTTATGGTGATGATGATGATGATGGTGGTGGTGGTTATGATGATGGTGGTGGTGGTGGTTATGATGATGATGATGATGGTGGTGGTTATGGTGATGGTGATGATGATGATGATGATGGTGGTGATGGTTATGATGATGATGTTGAGGATGAGGTTAAGGATAATTGTTATGATGATGGTGGTAGTGGTTATGATGATGATGGTGGTTGTTATGGTGATGGTGATGATGATGATGATGATGGTGGTGGTGGTTATGGTGATGGTGATGATGATGATGATGATGATGATGATGATGAGGATGATGATGATGATGATGATGATGATGATGATGATGAGGATGAGGATAATTGTTATGATGATGGTGGTAGTGGTTATGATTATGGTGTTGATGGTGAGGGTGATGGTAGTGATGATCATAGTAAAATGGTTGATTATGATGATGATAATTATTTTTATTGTGATGATAATGGTGGTGGTTATGTTGCTAGAGATGATGATGACGATGGTGATGATGATGATGATGATGAGGATGATGATGATGATGAGGATGAGGATAATTGTTATGATGATGGTGGTAGTGGTTATGGTGATGATGTTAATGGTGAGGGTGATGGTAGTGATGATTATAGTAAAATGGGTGATGATGATGATGATGATAATTATTTTTATTGTGATGATGTAAATGGTGGTGGTTATGATGCTGAGGAGGAGGAGGAGGAGGAGAGGGGGTGTTAATGGTGATGATGGTGATGATAGTGATGATTATAGTAAAATGGGTGATGATAATGATGATAATTAATGTTACGGTGATGATGATGATGGTGGTGGTTATGATGATGATGATGGTGGTGGTTATGATGATGGTGATGGTGATGGTGATGATGATTGTGGTGGTGATGTTGATGTTGGAGATATGCAAAGATAATGATAATGGTGACAAAGGTGGGCTAATCATTGGGTACAATGTGGTTTGAATTTTGAAATAGTGTTTGATAATGATACAACTGAAAAACAATTCTACCCACTACTATTTTCGTCTGTAGTTTCTGGGATGATTGAAAGTCGATTCTCATGCTGTACTGGAGACATGGAAACCAAAGGATGCTGCATTTCAAAGGTATGCATTTACACAGCCCTAGTTAAAAGACTGATAAGCTTGATAACAAGTACCTACCTATTAAAGTGATGATCTTGGGCAAATCCGAGATATATATGATAATTTTGTTATACCCCAGCCATTACCAAATCTAAAGAAGTAATGGACTAGTTGGACATAAATATCAACAAAATGAACATTATACTGTAAGTGATCCAAGCTATGTAGAGGTGTTGTGGTCGAGTGGATACATCGCCGGACTGTCAAACACTATTCATTGAAACGCAGCACGTGTAACAGCTGCACTGCTAAAGCCAGGGTAATTATGCTGCATTATTGTAGAGCGCTTAGAGACTTCTGATAAAGTAAGCGTTGGGCGCTAAATAAGCATATATAACTATTATTGTGGAAGGGCTTTAAACTTCATACACTCATCAGATGTACTATTATTTGATTTGACTTGCAGTACACTTTCATTAAATGAAGGAATGCTTGTGCGCCACAATGACTGTGGAAAATAACCTATTTCTGGTCCTGGGGGGTGTTTCACAAAACTTGTCATCAGTGACAAGTGACAGTTTTTAATATAAGCTACCGAAATCCTTGCTTCTGATTGGTTATCAGCAGATTTGTCGCTGATTTTTGTCATTTGTCATTGAATTTAGGCTTTGTGAAACATCCCCTGATTAGCTACAGTACCCCTTTGAACACCAGTATAGATTAATCTTGCACTGAAAACAGTGGGATATTCTTTGAAGCCTCTGGTATGTCTGTCCCATAGTGCTGTCATTGAGAAAAAAAATCTTTGTCGACATGTCGTCTTGATTTTTTAGCCGACAACGACACATTGTCGACGGATGGTTGAAAGAATGCAATCCTTCCAACACCGGCGTGCATGCCAACAATTGTTCGTGAATGATTTTTATTTGCTGCAGCCGTAAGTAAGATGACCGATTTCGAGTTTGTGTTCACTTTGAAATACAAATTACACAAAACCAAAACAAAACAGTATTGTTTGTAAAATGATTCAAAGTGCTTGTAAAGCCTATAAATGGGTTGATTCTTGTTGACAATATACTATCCCTGTCGACATGTCGCCTTCCCGTAAAAATGCACTTTTATCGACAATGTTGTTGACAGAAGGCTTGTTGATGACAGCACTACTGTCCCATGATAAATACATTTATTGCACAGGGAGCTTATTTGGATAGCTTAATATAAAGCGTTCATATATTCTTCTCCTCTTTCTTTTTCCGCTATCACCATTACAGTACCATGTGACGGACAACAAGCATGGCGACCTCTCAGGCTACATGAAGACTATCCCCAAGGAGATCTCAAGGAATGGACACCCAGGCATGTTAGCACTAGATTGTGAAATGGTAGGTTCTTGAAGAGCATAAAGATAGAAATGATAAACGTAATTTTTTTATTTTTAACCAGGTAAGCCTCATCAGCATCAATGCTGTTCTGCCTGCAGGACCTACAATTATTACCCCAGCGATTGCCAGGTACCCATTTACACCTGGGTAGAGAGTGGCTTCTGTGGAATAATGTCTTGCCGAAGGATGTTAGTGCCAGGCTGGGATTGGAACCCTCGACCAGTGGATTGAGAGTCTAGTGAATGAACTACTCCACCATGACACCTTCATCGTCTTAGCTCTGCCCATTTGATTCTACACTAATCTTTTTGTTATATTGACCAGTCATTATAACACCTGTGACTCCTGTTGGATCATCTATGTGGCCTTTCTTTAAAGCGGAATGTACAGAAAATAATTGTAGCTAATGAATTCCAGGTTTACTTAGAGGTGCCATGGTCTAGTGGACATGACACACAACTGTAGATCACAAGGTTTGGGGTTTGAATCCCAGCCCAGCTTTAACGTCTTTGATCAAGACGTTACTCTACATTTGTCACTCTCCACCCAGGTGTTAAATGGGTACCATGTAGCATGCAAACATTATTGTAGTTTGCTCAGCATCATGAGTGTCTGTAAAGTGGCACCCGGCTGGAATGCTCCCCAGGGAGTGGAGAATGTGCATAGAGTGTGTGAGTAAATCTAAAAGCACTTAGAAATCGTTGATGTATTAAGCTATATAATATATATACACACAGAATATTACTGAACTTTCCTCTCTATAGTGACAATAGTGGTATTATGACAGACGTACATGTGTCCCAGTAAGGTTGAAAGTGT
>BEXV01000663.1:167168-186797 GCA_003118195.1 Hemicentrotus pulcherrimus
TTTGTATCCTTTGTCGGATTTTCGTCAAACCTTCACTGATATGTTTCTCTCACTGTTCTGCTTTTATTAAAAACAACTTAAGTTCAGGGTGGACTTTCCCTTTAAACAGTTGTTTCCTGTAGAGTTACATGTAGTGCTTCAATAGTAAGTTTCATTTCCTGCACATGAACTTTTTGTATTAATGTACTAATAACAACATTGCCTACACATAACTTGACATGTTGTGAACCATCTCACGCAGTAACAGGAAACTAAATGAGATCTATGTCTCACATCCTGTCTTACATGAGAAACAGGATAGTTCCCATGCTGCTTGCTTAAAGATAAAGTTGAGTTTTGGTCGTGCATTTGCACTGTGAAAGAAAACGTTGAGTTCTGGTCATGCGATTGCACTTGTGAAAGAAACGTTGTGGAATCAATCAAATAAGGTTGATCATGTAGCATGTAAGTATTGGTGAGTACTGCAAGGTTCTGGAATCATCAAAATGATAAGAAATGTGGCCTAGTCTTGGTAAAGTTACAAGCACTGTACACAGGAAGATGTATATTGGACTACACAAACATGTGGCATAAAGAACCATCCCGATTGTTATCTTACATGCCATATTTGGAATATTAAGGCAATTGAAGAGCCATGCTTTTCAGGGAACATTTTATTTATCTGATGTTCTTCCACTCTTGCATAATACAATGACAACGCTCACAAATCATTTTTCACCTCTTCCCAGAACTCAACCTCTTCTTTAAGCCAGAAGGTTGTTAGCCTGTACAAAGATATATGCATTAATGCAATTAAAGCAATGCAACAGGTGGTCCATATGCTTCACATTCAGTTGTTCCTTCAATCGTACATCCTCCTTAGTTCCATGTTTCCTAGAGGTCCAGTAATCAGGCATGAAATTTCTTTTCCAGTTGGCCGAATGTATCGGTTTAGTCGATTCATTCTTACACCTTAAAAGGAGAATCGCAAATATATAAAAACAACAACCTTGTATTGAACAACTTTACATGGAAAATGATTTCAACCCTTATTTTAGTTTCACCAAGTTTATCAAATTGTATCATACATAAGTTGAATCTGTTGGGATTGCAAAAATATGGTAGTTTGACTTTAGCATCTTTTGCATGATTTGGTCAAAAAATAATATATTCGACTATGGCAAAAAAAGCCGCCACGTTTTTTAAAGAATGTGGTAATTAATGGCAACTGCGCGCCATAAAGAATTTGCGCTTATTTCAAATAGCAAATTAAAAAAAAACACTGTGGTTTTGCAGCGTCTGATTTGAATGAGCATTTGGGAAATTTTTTATTTGTGCGACTTCAATTTAACTTGGTTGAAATAATATTTGCCGCTTTTTTTATTTTCCATGCCATAGTGTTACACATCAATGGGTCTTGAATTGACTAGAGTGACGGTGGTCGATGATCACCTAAATGAAGTATACGACACCTTGGTCCAGCCTGACAATGAAGTTGTTGACCACAACACAAGGTAAGTTGTAACCTTAGCTCTCTTCGGCAGAAAAATTTAATAATTGTATTGTCATTTCTTTGAGACATGCCTTTCATATACTTAGTTAATGTTTGTGGATTTGAAAAGAGCTAAGGTGCTGTTATGTAATGCCTACAGATAAACCTAGGGACACAGTAGGTGGAAATTCAGCAACAAATGGTTATGTGATTTGTATACCGGTAAGTACATATTTTGTACAGTAGGCTTGCGGGTGCACCATGTGAGAGAGAGGGAGGATTGAGGAATCCTGAAAAGGACTGTTGGTATAGATACTTTGTATGCATTTGATTTGTAGTTTAATTACATTTCATCATGCATGCATTTTGATCTCATTAGCATATAGAGGAGGTTAACATTAACAAGGCTATAGGTCAAAGGTCATCAAAGACATAACGGTATTAAAAAAGGTTAGAATTTGCACGATAAGAACACATATCTAACTGAATTCAATTGCAAGGATAGTAATGCACCTGAAAGAAAGTTGTGTATTCTATGCACAAATTCAAAATAAAATATTCTTTATAGGTTTTCATGGAAGAGTAGACGAGAGAGGGAAATTTCAACGTGTACACAATGTGTAAAGTCCTCACAAGGACTAGGGATATTCTAACTAATTATTACCCGTATCAGACATCTGAGCAGTGGTTTTACAAAATCATATTACACTTGTTGTAATCCTAAAAGAGCTCATCAGTAAATATAAGACCATATTACCCTCTCATGAAAAAGGCTATAGACTTTCTGTGTTAAAAAAACAGTAAATATAAGACCATATTCACAGCGCCATATTTTGTCATTTTCATTGCGCATCCAATTTGCATACG
This sequence comes from Hemicentrotus pulcherrimus, assembly GCA_003118195.1. NCBI lineage: Eukaryota > Metazoa > Echinodermata > Echinoidea > Camarodonta > Strongylocentrotidae > Hemicentrotus > Hemicentrotus pulcherrimus. The sequence goes on from BEXV01000663.1 coordinate 169,507, forward strand.
AGAACCTGCGCACTTTGCACGCACTCTATTGTGACGTAATAATCACATCAAATTAGGCACACTATATCGAAAATTTCGTCAAGCACGGAATGCACAGTGCTGGTTTGACAAAGTTTTTTTCAGTTCTATGAGATTGTCATGGTTGATTTATGTATTTGCTCTAGATGTCTGATTTGGAAAATAATAACAATATTGACTGGCTTAACTTTCAGGAGATACAACATGTATTGCCCTCACAAGACCCATATTGCCCTAGTCTTTGACTCAGGGTAATATGACTGTAGTTTGGGAAATACATGTACATGTTGTATCTCCCTCAAGGCCAGTCCATAGTATATGATTATACAACCATTCTTTTTAAAACCAACACATCGCTCCAAGAAAAAATACCGGACCAGTCCTTATAAGGACTGCACACATGGTGTACCTGTTTCAAGGGATCCGGTAACTTTGTCTCAGATGCTGAAACAAAATTCTGGATTTAGCTCATGATGCAATGATAGTTATAAACATTTAGGTCAGTCAGGAACCCCATGACTTTTACAAGCCGATCGTCTGTCTGATTATCAAGATATTTATGATTGGAATTACAAATTTTGAAAACCGTTCGCCTGACGGTATTCATAACACTATAGTCTATTGGGGAAAACCAGTATGATAAAACCGGTCACTCAAAGATTTTTACTTTTTTGAGGCACTTCTAGATCATTTCGAAGCGCATTTTTTTAGGGCTACAATATTACACCATATCACAGACACTAATAACAGGTAGGGCCGTGTATCTCAGATTTAACATTGTTAAACAATCCCTTTAAGTTTTTCTCACTGGTTAAAAATAACCTCGTTTGAATCTTATTTTTTGCGCTACAGGTTCAGTGGTATCACAGAGAATGATCTGAAGCGTGTGACCACCAAGCTTCGAGACGTCCAGGCAGTGCTTCTTAACATGTTCTCTGCCCAGACCATCCTCATTGGCCACAGCTTGGAGAGCGACTTTCTAGCACTGAAGGTAAGGAGGGATGATTTGCAAGAAAGACAACCGACTGGTGTCCAAACTTGTGTCATCACCTGTTTCAAACGTGCTTTAGCAGGGTTGGCAATTTTCCAGGAAAAACTGGGAAATACAGGGAAATACAGGGAAATACCCGGAAAATACCAATAGGCATACAATTGAATTTGTATAATGTATAATAGCAAACATAGCAATCTGATTATATCAATAACACTTAAAAAATGATTCTAAGTTGTTATTTTCAATAACTTCACAGGTCTTTTAGATTGTTTATTTGGATATTCTGTTCATATTTTAGACACAAATTCAAGTAATGATGCACCACCTTCTCTCGTTGGTTGCCCATAAGCTGTCAATCTCCTGGCACTACACACATGTACATGAGAGAGAAAACAATATCATACAGAACAGTTGCTAGTTTAAAATGTCGACATATAATCAAATATAAATTCAGGAAAAGTACCCAAATGTGAATGGCAAATCAAATTGGGGGAGGGGGGGGGGGGGGGGACCCTGTATGAAGTCATGTATGATAAATGTCTTCAATGGCCCAGTTCTAAAATGAATGTATTTGATTTTTGTATGTTAATATGGACTACATTGAAGCTTATCAGGACTAGTTTACAGGAGGGATTAGACCGCCCTGCAAGGTCACTGGACAGGTGGTTATCTCATCAACTCAGCTCTCAGTTAACATAAGAAATAGAGGATCATCAGTGGGGGACCAATGGTCACCGATTAGGCACTGTTTGTTATATAGAGGGCGGAAGTAGCTACAAGTAGTGCAGTGGGCCTTTAAGTTAATTTGTATGACCGGTACTTATATAATATTGGATGGCTTTGAGTGTGATACAAATATATATTGCTCGAGCTATGAAGATATTACCGAGAGCAATATATTCTTGTATCACATGAAAACAAAGCCATATAATATTATTATTATTATCTGTATCAAGCTGACAACCGAAATAACAAAATTAGACTTACATGTGTACATCTATATGGCTATGTAAATATGACTTTGTTTTCGTGTGATATTGTTAACAATATCCCGGATGACTGAGCAATTCAAAAACAATATTGGTCAGTCATCCGAATACTGCGCTAAAGATATTGAATACACTGATTTATTGTACCATTTGCAAGCATTATATAGATAAAAATAATTTGTGTTATTGTGTGTATTATAAAAACAGTATGTGTATTCAAAAAAAATATTATTAAATGGGTATATATGGTTTTATAAATAGCTATAAAATAAGTTACCGTAAATCACGGTTCTTTTTATATTTCAGCTGCTACACAGTACTGTGATCGACACTGCAATTGTCTTTCCCCATCGTCGTGGTCCTCCCCTAAAGAGGGCGCTAAAGACCTTGATGGCCGAGCATCTCAATAGACTCATCCAAGATGATGGTAAGTACATTTTTGTAAATAACTGTGGTATGGTAGTTCAAGGATGCATTGGCCTGCTTTACTTGCCATTGGTGAGTGATTTCAGGTTGTGATGAAATATTTGGAGTATTGCAACATTTTATGTAATGGCCTGCTTCAGGTACAAATGCATGTGTTGCAACATTTCAAGTCATTCGGGTGCAAATGCATGTGGTGCAACATTTTATGTAATGGCCTATTTCAGGTGCAAATGCATGTGGTGCAACATTTTATGTAATGGCCTATTTCAGGTGCAAAACGGTGGTGCAACATTTTATGTAATGGCCTATTTCAGGTGCAAATGCATGTGGTGCAATATTCTATATAATGGTCTTTTTCAGGTGCAAATGCATGTGGTGCATTATTTTATGTAATGGCCTATTTCAGGTCCAAATGCATGTGGTTTAAAATAACAATAACAAATGGATGCTCCAATAAGTGCAACACTACATAACTGCAATTTATCAAAAAATTGTAAGAAATGAATGAAATTGTGTGTTATTGTTATTGTCAAAACATGGTTTTTAAATAGTGACACTATATGCAAAATATCAGTTGTGCTTTTCAATGTATGAGATTTCAAGCAAGCTTTCAAAATGCCAGTTATTTCTAATCTGTATTTTGCTTACACAACCCACTTACTACATGATTAACAGTAAATAAAACACAAGTTCTATGGAAATGCAAAATCATAATCATAATCCCTGGATTATATTGTTTGTCAAAAATGGTGCATTTTCACTGATATAAATGTATTATTATTAATTTATACTTCAACTTTATCTATCATGATTGTAATTACCAACTATTATGGTTAGCAAAACTTTAGCAAACCGGTGATTGATATCACTTCTCAAAATGTATGTACTCTCATGAACAGTTGGTGGCCATGACAGTACAGAGGATGCCAGGAGTTGCATGGAACTCATGATATACAAAGCGAAAGAAGACGCCAAGGTGAAAAGGAAAAGATGACAGAAATGAATCCTCTCAGGACTGTAGTCTTCTGGAACCGAGCACCTGCGGACTCTGTCGGCCTGAATTTGCACCTATTTATGTTAAATGCTGCTAAGATGTGACTATGAGGAGCTTCCTCGGAGCATAAACAAGATTTGCTTGTTCAAAGTAGCATAGAGTTTCACATAAGGAGAGACGATTGATCACAGTAGTATGAAATGTCCCAAAACATCACCTCAACACCTCTATGAATATGCAATATGTTGCTATGTCAGAGTTACAAGAAAGCTAGAAAAAGCTGTCTCCTGGAAAGTCGACACCTGAAGCTAAAAACCCATTTTCATCTTCAAGGAATGCTGCAAAGAAACAACTATATGACATTGGTCCTTTGGTGTGAAAAAATCTTGATGAACTTGCTCACAGTGTATCAGGAAATATGCAAACTGTTTGATTGCACCTTCTCCAAACCTCTCTTGTGATAGGCAAATCAACCCCACCGCCTCAAATTTAAAACTTAATGGCCCGAATTCACAAAGGAGGTTTTCGTCGCGTTTCGACGCATTTTTACAAACCAGGTTTGTAAAAAACGCTTCTAAACGCGTCGTATGACGTACATAAACCTAGGTTTGTTGACAAACCTCCTTTGTGAATTTGGGCCAATATTATTTTGTAAGTTGGACTAAGATATTCATTTCTTGTCCTCCTGAAACATGAAGAAGTAAATGCACTGACCGTTTTTCTTTAGTATGATATCCAAAGCCAAAGTTAGCAACAAGGCTGGTACATGTATAGTAAATTGTTTATAAAAATGATACTTTGTCTAAAGCCTTACGTTAAAACTTGTTTACTTGATATCCAAACTGTCAGATATATGAGATGCAAGCACATATATGGAAGACCTATTCCATTACAAAACTTTGCCAAAAAATGTACCAGTAAAATTATGCATGAACTTGTAGATAGGACACACTGTATAATTGTTACAGTCTAAAGCAGAAGTAAGTAATCTGGACTATGCATTTTCAAAATTTTATTTTTAAAGATAAGGTGAGTTCTGGTAATGTGATTGCATTGTGAAAGAAAAAGTGTGGAATGGATCATAAAAGTTGATCATGTAGCATGTTAGTCCTGGTGTGTACTGCAAGGTTCTGGAGTCATCAAAATCATAATAAATTTGGCTCAGTCTTGGTAAAGTAACAAGCAATGTACACAAAAAGATGTATATGGGGCTACACAAATGGTGTCGGGCTACTATACCTTGATATCCTTATCTTTCTATGCTCATTACTCAGCCAGGATACATTTTCTTCCAAAATTGTTTGGCACATGACATTTATTTGTAATCTTGAACATACAGTGTAAGTTTCATTTGATTCTGTGAGAATTCATTTTTCTTTTTTTACCAGAACTCAAGTTTATCTTTTAACATCTACAGACATGTACATTAACAGGAAAGCGTAAAAACTGCTTGAAAAAAACAACAACACTATATGATGAGAGTTTCTGTTTCAACTAATGAGGGAACAAATTGTCAATGGGTGATTTTCTGATTACGATTAATGCTATTGAGTAATTTGGATCATGGAAGAGCGTTACTACAACATCATGAGACAACTTCAGAATAAAAGTGCAATAAAAAAAGACCAGAGGAATCATGATTCAATCATTGAATAATTACACAACCCTCTAATTAAATACAATTTATTCTTGGGCATTTGAGCTAACTGAAACAGACAGGATGCCCTGATTGTGTGAATTTTTTTTTTTTAAATTAATATTTTGTATAACTCAACGATAAACATCTGAGGTCTAACTTTTGCAAGATGCTCCAAATAAAATGTGGAGATTTATAAGGCCACCCAGATATTAATTTGGTTTGAGTAGAAGCAGAAACATGAGAGGAACAGGTCAGTGAAAGTTTTAGCAATTTTGCAAGCTCCTCTCCCATTTTTTCTGTGCTAAACACAATCTGATTCTTTTTTTTTGGCCCACATGAAAATTTTCAATCATAAATGCACCCTAAATGTAACTTGTGCATACCGGTATAGAGTGGCGAAGTGTGACATCATTAAAAATCTATTTTTAGAAATAGGAGCCAGAGCATATAACACGGAGTTCCCATAGGACAAATATTTATTTGGATAGTCATATCTCGGCCAATACTTAACATATTCAATTGGTTTTCAATATTTGGACATTATTTTTGATGCTCTTTCGGAAAATGAAGACAAAATTGAGAAATTCTAAATATAGATTTTTATGATGTCACAGCTTCGGACTCTATATGTTTTTGTTTAGCCCTAGTGTAGAAAAATATATATTCTGTTATCAATAACGAATAAAATGTAAATAGAGCTAATTGTAGAGGTGCTTGCAAGGTACGTCACAGTGTTACCAATTTGCGGATTGATCGCAACTTCACAACTTTCTTACTTTTAGAAATTGGAATTTGCCCAAATTTTCACTGATCTGTTTCTCTCATTTTGTTTGCTTTTTATCAAAAACAACTTAATATCAGGGTGGACTTTCCCTGTAACTATCGTCTGGCTCTCAATAGACTATTGTAATGTACTGGTAAGTGTCCAATCTAGATAACGAACGTTTAGACTACTTATACTTAGTCTTGTGTTACAACTAAAAGAAAGACAAAGTTAATATTTCATTGGTTTCACAGATTGTAAAGTGCACTACTTTTGAGTAGTACAAAGGCAAGTATCATGCAACTTAGAACATCTTAATTCTAATTCATTTTTAAGCTTTTTATTTTGTTAGGTAAAGAAGCTTTATAATTGAGTACTTTTTCCCGCTATCTAAAGCTTGAATGTTAAGGGAAATCACTGAATTATTTGTGTGTAGACCATCTTGTCAAAAGTTTATAATCGTAACATAAGGCAATCGGTATATACATGCATTTTAGTGTTGCACATGGTAAAAAAAGGACAAGCAATGGTTTTGTATAACAAGAGTTGTTATTGACAGATGTGTTATATTTGGGTATACTGTATACCATGAGGTAATTGTAGACTTGTTTTGATGTTAGTATGAAAACAATAATGGAGCCAAGATTGCAACCATGGTGCTCAGTTTTACACTGCTCCCACCGACATATCTCTAGGCATCATTTTTTCAGAGATAGAATTGGTACAAAAAGATAATACATGCATTTAGTGTTGCCCATGGTAAAAAAAGGGACAGGCAATAGTTATGCACAACAAGAAGTCATTTTTAATTGAAAGATAGGGATCAAGTTTAGGTTTAGGGTTAGGGTAGCGTTCATAAGCATGTATGATATTTATCCCACCTTTGAATATGCAGTCTATAGGTCCACAGGCATTATTTAAGTTCTGTACTATTCATTGCACGCATAAGCATTAGAAAAAATGTTTATCTTTTAAGTTAATCATAAGTCAAATTTCTTTTATTCTATTATTACTTGCTTCATATGATTCAATCATTATGCAATTCTTTTTTTGATTCATTTTCAACTTGCCATGTGATAATTTATTTTCAAAATTGAAAAAAATAAATGTAAATGTATGTAACATATTATTGTGTGCCCATGGTTGTCTTTTTGAATTTTCAGATATTAGTGTGTCTGTTCAAAACCAGAAGACTGTTAGCTCCTAATTGAAGAATAATAGAAGTGGGCTTTCATTGGGAAATAGACACCATTCAGTTGTATACCCAATAAAAGGTGTTGTTTATCACAAGGATGAGCATTCGGTTTTATGACCAACATGCCTTATTATATGTAATGCTCTGCATTATGGTTAAGCCATTACATTTCCCTCACCCAAAGACTCTCCAAGAGACTAGGGGGTTGTTCTTGATGGGACCACAGGTTAATTTGCTTCGACTTTGCAAGACTTAATAGAACACCCATTATTGGTATTTCAACCAAGCCTTGTGTCGGCGAATTATGACCTGCCGCACATGGATACTGATCAACCACCGTCTCCCTTTAATTAAAATATATAAATCAGCCCCATTTTGACTCCAAACAGATGATATATTCTTGGATATCTGTTGGGGTTCCATAGATTAAATAGCTGAAAGTAAGATGAGAGAGATTTATGATGCCAGTTTTACAACAAATTGTTTTACAAACGGGACTTTTAAAAAAACCTGCAGAATTTACGTCATGGTGGAAAGAAACTATATTTATGTGTAGATGCAATGCATGGCTTACGAGGTCAACTCCAGTCTAATAAATAAACCCTGTATCCAAGCACAGCTATAATTCATGTGGACGTGTATTCTAGAACCTAGACGGTTCCTTTAATATATTCCTACACTTGATTCAAGACGCCGAAGATGGCGTTATCAATGAACTCGTATACACCCACCAGCCTATATGGCCCAGCCTAGATTTTTTTTCCCGGTCGCCCTAATTTAAGGATCACGCCACCTTCGGCTGACAGCGAATAAGTAGGGGGAGGTTGCATTGCGTGTTAATTGGTTTGGTGGAGATCAAAATCAAATCGGCCAGATTCTGGACTAGTGGACATGATGTGGTATTAGTGGTTCCTTCACTTGACTATCAAGGGTTGTTTGGTCGAATCCCGGCCTGGCACTAACGTCCCTTGGAAAGACAATAAGCCACATTTGCCACTCTCCACCCAGGTGTTAACGGGTACCTGGTAACTGCTGGGGTACTAATGATTGCAGGGTCCTCGGGAAGAACACCATTGAAGCTAACGAGGCTTCCTGGGTTAAAGGTAAAGACCAGTATTAGAAACGCCAAAATTTCAAAAAAATGAAATGGATGCTCTCATTACCAATCATGTGAAAGAATATTTTTTGAATAATACATGATGAAAACAAAAATTGCCGGGAAACCGCCTACTAATTCATATATTTGGTAAACATGTTTCTCTCATGGTCTGTGAGAGATATAGGGTAGTCCCATATACATCTTTCTGTGTATAGTGCTTGTAACTTAACGAAGAATGGGCCAAATTTCGTATCATTTTGATGATTCCAGAACCTTGCAGATACTAGATGCTAGATGATCAACCTTTTCTGATCGATTCCACAACGTTTCTTTCACAATGTAATCGCATGACCATAACTTGTCTTTACCTTTAAACAAATAATATTAGTAATCCCCTCTCGGACACCGTTACTCCATTTTATCTTGTGTTCACCTCCATTTTAACATTTGTGTTGTAGTAGACCAGTTCGTATAGTTAGCACATGATGCAAATTACACCAAATATCCACAGATATTTTACACGTGGAGTAGTCAAACTTTGTGCATTTTAGAACAATCGATGCCAAAATCATGGTTGTGCTTCACGATAACCTTATGTTGTCCCTCTGGGTCCCTCTTGAGAAGAATACTTCCACCTGTGTTCCATAGATTGTACCGTCGGTGTATTCATGAATAATGTTACATGACTTTCATGAGCACGTATCCAGTATTCATCTCGATGGGTTTTACAAATATTTTACAAATGACCTTAATCTGTTCTCTCATAAAGTTTATGCTAAGTGTATTAATGTTTGGTCTGTATTTGGGGGTGGAGATGACAAACGATGATTCAGAAATGGAATTTAAAACGGTGCCGTTGAGGGTTGCGTAACCTTAAAAGCAATGCATTTTATCTACGTTGTTTCTCTCCACCCATGTTAGGGAGAGGCGTAAGAGACGCAACTACAAAAATAGTCCGTCAAATATCCCCCTACTCCAGGGCAGAGGGTAGTCAGTTTGTAACTCTCTGGCGGTATTAATTTCTATTTCATCAACTAAAAGATATGTTAGTGACATTTGCGTGCACACCAAACGTATACGACAGCTTTAATGTAAGGTTCCGGCCTTCAATCATTATCAAAGGAAGAGAGAGGCGGGGAAAAGGGTCGACATCAAGACATTGAGAGTGCACATGAATAATGCTTTTTTGTTGTTTTGTTTTATTTCATCTTTATCGGAAGGAGGTGTATGGAAAAATAATTTCCTATCCATTGTTTATCCAGAGATTGGGAAAGTCCCTTTCTAACACCCTGAGATCTTTCGACTCTCGGTTGGTCTGGATTTTTGCCAAAAGCATTCAGCAGGTAAACTTGAGAGAAACCCCCTTTTAAGCCCTAGTCCCAACTAACAATGATATTGTTTTTTCATTGATTACAAATGTAATATGTAATTATTATTGTAAAGCTTTGACGCGCGATCAAAACTTCATCTAGATAACTAACAAAAGCAAAAAAAAAACACTAAAGTATTCTTTTCAAAATGTAATTAATGTGAATTTGCCACGTACGAACCACACCCAGTAATGAAAGACATTATAATCATAATGCAAAGAAGGCAACAATTATATAATACAATAAGAAAAGAATACACCCTCTTTTGCACTAATATTTCCTAAATCAATGCATGTAATTATATTGTTTCTAGAAACATTTAAATACTTCCTTCATTTTCGATCAAATTACTAGGTAACTAATAGGGCCTACTTTAAATCATGAATCTATAGTTATCGTTATCGATTAGGTGGGACTGTGTTTTGAAACACAATATTCGCTGATTCGGAAATGCTTGCCGGTATAAAGAGATCAAGGGAAGATTAGAGTTGAAGTTCAAGTCCTTCCTGTGAAATGATACCATTTCCATATAATCGAGTCCCTGGATAAAGGTATATAGAGAGAACGAGAGAGAGAGAGAGAGAGGGGGGAGGGAGAGAGAGAGAGAGAGGATGAGAGAGAAAGAGAAGTGTGGGGGAGACAAGGGGTGAAGAGGGGGCTGATTCCAGAGGGATGGGGTGGATGGCTCCCTGGCACAAATACCCCTATTTTCTTGCCCAAAAGCTGATTAACGCCGATTTATAAACCCAATGCCATGGGCCACGCATGTTGAGCACCTCTTCATCAAACATTGGTCCGTGGCATGAACATTAGTAACCACGTTACAATAAATGATCATTTTAATATTGATCTGAAATTTTACCGCCGTTTTTGCGAAATTACCATACAATTCAACGCTGGTACACAAAACAGAAGGCATCAATGATATGGCTTAATCGTGCCGAAAAGCAGTCATCATGCACGATACCGAGGAATCCTTAGAAGGTAAATGTGTCATAAACCCTTGCGCAAGCATTATATTGACCTAATACAATGATTACATAATCCGAACGACTTTATACAGCAAATACTTTGGAATCGCAATCGTGTTATCAATTATTGCTAGTGATTAGTTTTCTTAGCATACATGGAAAGTTATACAGTTGTAGGCAGGATTTGTCTAGTCATGGTTATAGCTTTGCCATGTCGACTATTGAATGCCAGTCCTTATGACGTACAACAGTTCTTTCAAAATTTGTACATGCGTTTTATCGAAATCAGTACTTTGTTTTAATAATTAAATAAATGTATGCGAATGTTTTCATTAGTCTGTTTATATGTCTTTGTGACTTTACCCTAGATATACACTGCAAACAACATTTAAGAGATTATTACTTCAAGAACAGAATACTGTCAAATAGTTATCAATAATGTTCATTCACCATATTTTCTTCTTTGCTTTAAACGCATATAATTCACTTTCCTTCCTTACTTCTTTGTCTTCTCTAATCTTCGTTCTCCTTCTTCTTATTTCATCATTGTTCCCAGGTAAAGGTTGTGATCGAATCACATCAATGAACAGGAATCGATTTGACACCTCTGATCTGTGTATACGTTTCATTCTGACACTCTTTCTCTTTCCATTACCCACGATTACCCCAAGGGATTTGGTAGCGTCTGTGTGTTATCGAACAAGACACACCGTTCTCTTGTTTTGTTATATGCTAGCTGTTTTTTCAAGAATGGGGTAGTTTGAATATGTATTTGTCTTTTATAATGGGGAGTAGAAGTGCGTTAGTTTTTATCGAACGTTAAAAAGGAAACGACGGAGAAGAAGAAGATGGAGAAAAAAATGAGGAAAAAAATATGAAAAAGGAGAAAAAAAGAAAAAGGAGAAGAAGAAGAAAAGAGGAATGACAATAATAATAAGACAATTAAGAGGAAGAAGAAGAATGAGGAGAAGAAGATGAAGACGAAAATATGAAGCAGAAGGAGACGAATATGGAGATGAAAAAAAAACAAAAAAACAAAAAAACAAAAAAAAACATCATAAACGTCAAAGTACAAATAATAGTTGACTTTCTTTGCTATGTTGTCTCGTATCCTAAACACACCAGTGGCGGTAGTCAAGACACATGAAAGGAGTGACAAGTTACACCTCTCTTTACTTCACAGGTGTAACAATCAATTAGCAAGTGTTAGTAGCTTATATAGGTGTTCGGTGCTATCGCTGGCTGTTATATATTCCACCGCAGCTTCGATCTTTATATTAGTTACATTCTGTTGGCCGACAGACGAATAATATAAAATTTAGTTATAATTTGTAATAATGCGAATTGCTGTTCATTTTCCGCTTCATGTTACTGTCATCATATTGCAATCTATATACTGAACCTTCAAACGCAAGTTAATAAAGCCATCCCATTGCTCCCTGACATTGCGCTTTCTTGCTATTGGTACTTCGTCTTATTTTCGCCTCTCTCGTTTTTTCTTTTAACTTGTATTGAACACAATCTACATGCTAAATAGACTGCTCCAATATATACGAGGAATCTACAATTTAAAAGCTCAGCTTTTTACGGGATTCCCCCATGTTTCACTATAAATTTGTTCGTCTAATTTCAGTTTAAATACCATGCAATTGTATTTATATTTTCGTATGTTATTTTGACAGTTTTATTTCTTTCATGGCTTGGTATTATTGTGTGTATTTTTACACCTATTAATTTGTTTAAAATAATTCTTATTGCTTTATTGATTTGATTCATGTAATGAAAGTGAATGAGAAATTTTAAATAAACTAAACTGGAGCTAAAACTGAATCTAGAAGAAAAAAGAAATGAAAAACACATACTCATTCTTCTGCAGTCGGAACGAATTGCATAAAGTGGAAAAATCTAACTTTGACTACTATAATTCGTTCCCTCTCTCTCTCTCCCTCTCTCTTCTCTCCTTTCTAGTCACCCCCTTCTCCCTCCTCCATCCTTCCCCCTCCCCCCTCCCCCTCTATAGATCGCATCTCTCCTCCGATTCTTCTCTCTCTATCTCACTTTCTCTCTCTTCTCTCTTTTCTATGCATCCCTTTCATCCTTCCGACATATCCATCGTCCACAACATGTTAACATTGAATCCATAGCATCCATAATGACTATATCGAGCAAAAATCATACTGCGTCACTCTGACAAAAAGAGCAAAATATACAATTTATTTGAGATTAGCCTGGCAATCTTTACTGGGTAACGGTGACAAATGCATACCCATAAGGTTAGGATTGTGTTGAATATTACTTTCTGGTTCCCAAATGCAAGAAACCATGTTTTAAACTCAGCTAAGAAACAACTATCCATAGCATCGATAACTTGATGATGATCGAATCCAAACCCACAACGTCAGAGCTAAAATTTCACAACAAAATATTTTAGGTGATGATGTGGCCTGTTCATTGAACACCGACAGGGCGGCAATTGATTTTTATTCAAAGGTATGTTTGAAAAAAGGAAAAACCTTCTATCGATTTACAGAGAAGTTCCAAAAGCAGATACACCTCCTTTTTACTTGTATGCAGTGACACGGTGGAGTGGGTGGACTATTTCTTCATCTTGGATTCTTTTCAGCTATAGGCGGCTATCCATTGAGGTGTATCGACCGTTTGCGTTGAAGTCTTTTAACGACATCCCGTCCTTAGTGGCTGGCTTTGTTCTGATTACGAAGAGAAAAAAACACAACGTCAACACCAAAGAAGATGACAACCAATTGCTGTAGGAATCTTACCAAAATGACTGGGAGATAGTAACTTGGGGGTAACAACCATTACGGTATTAAAGGCAGTCTTCTCGAAACAGGGAGCTTGGAACCAAGATTGGGCGATCTCTGCGCTGCTGAAGACTGGACGGTGTGGAGCCGGTGTGGAGTTATCATCATCCAGAGTCTTACATCTTCCTCGGATATTAACTTCTTGAATAAATTGAGTGGACTAAAAGAACCACCCTATAAGAACCAATAAACTTGGATCTTCGTTTCTGTCAAAGGTAAGCAGTAACTGAGACTTAAGAGTTACATAGGGGAGATCGAGATCGTTTTCTCGCTCTGGATTGGGAGCTCATGCCTTTGCTTATAGCTGCTATCTATGTTGGGCCTAGGTGCAATACATGTCGTACATGTCCGTTTATGTGAAGGTATTTCCAGGTAGGCCTACGCCGTACCTGGTAATAATGTACGCCAGATGTGTACTATGCATGAAGAAGAAGTAGAAGAAAAGGAAAGAACAAAGAAGAAGATACAGAAGAACAAGGAGAAGAAGGAGAAGGGGGAGAAGGCGGAGAAGAAGAAGAAGGAGGAGGAGGAGAAGAAGGAGGAGGAGAATAATTAATAATATGTGTTGCGCCTAGAAACAAATCATTAGGCGCATTATAAATGTGAGCTATTATTATTATTAGGCCTATTGAGAAACAAAAGCAGGAGATGGAGAAGAAGAAGAGGAAGAAGAAGAAGAAGAAGAAGAAGAAGAAGAAGAAGAAGAAGAAGAAGAAGAAGAAGAACAGGAGGAAAAGACGAGCAGAGGAAGAAGTATGAGAAAAGTAAAAACAAAAATTAGAAAAAGGATAAATAAGAATATTTGATAAAAAGAAATCACGTGACCAACTAAGGGAAAACATAGAATACAAAACTCTATACCTTAGCAAGAATGATGCATACAGTTGCAGTGGTTCGATGGATTTGCCTCTTTAACTTTTACAAAAAAAATTCAAAGGATTTTGGCTTCTCTTTTCTACTCAGGTCGTTTAAGCTCGCAGACGTTTGCAAAGGAGTAATTGCGAGGCTAATGGTGGGAACTTCTCTGGCTTACTTGGCAAACATTGCTGGCCATGTGAAAGAAGGTTCCTTTCAGTGATTGACGCTGGTGGATTAATATGTCAACAAAGAAGAACTAAGCATGTAGGTCTTAACCTATTGGTCAGGCCCCACTTGCATTCTCGAAGACCGAAAAGTGACGCCACGCAGATCAGTATTACCGTTGGATCGACATTCACTACGGAACTTTATGTTGTAACTTTGGATATGAAGCCTATAAATTAACATGCTAAATTCAGATTCATCACAATCAGAAAGACTTTCAAGAAAGCAAATTAAGGACAATTTCAATATTAAAACAAAAAATATCCCATTGAAATAATGTTTGAATTACTTGTGAAAAAGCATCGTTAAATGCCATAAGACGTGTATCGTATTAAAAAAAGGAAGGGCGAGGAATTGGCCTCAATCTGCTTGCGTCTACTCGATCCGCCTCTCTTGAATGGTTTCAATATAGACAACCACCATAGTTTTCTTTGATTGCCTAGTTTACACCCGATGTGGTATAATTATGATGTATTCAATATGAAGACATGAATAATAATATTACGCCGTTCTTTAAATCGTATATTACATCATAAAAATGCATTTTGAAATGTCATAGAAGGGCGAGGAGTTGGCCTCAATCTGCTTGCGTCTACTCGATCCGCCACTCATGAGTGTTTTCAGTATAGAACCACCATAGTTTTCTTCGATTGCCTAGTTTACACCCGATGTGGTATAATTATGATGTATTCAATATGAAGACACGAATAATAATATCACGCCGTTCTTTTAAATCGTATACATCATGAAAATGCATTGTGAAATGTCATAAGACAATGTAAGAAGGGTGAAGACTAGACCCCATCTGTTTGAGTCCACTCGATCCGCCACTCTTGATTTTTTTTTAAATTTAGAAAGTTATAGAACCACCGGTATAATTTCCTTTGATTGCCTGTATGATATAGATCGATGCTTGAAAATCAATCACTTTTGACGTGTCAATCTATCCGATTGATCTGGCGATGTCAACGAGGCATTTCTGCCTATTGATATTACAATGCTGGTATTTAAGACAGGTAAATGTTTGTCACAAAGATCAATGATGTCATCAGAGAGCCACAAACACATTACACCGATGTGTTATGATGATGACGCTTACAATGTGAAGACATGAATAATAATATCATGGCGTTCTTTTAAATCGTATATTTACGTCATGATACAACGTCTCTAATATGCGTTTCCAAAACAGATTGGATATTATTACCCTGGCTTAAGCTACAGGAATAGCGGTCATTGCATCCAAGGAATAAATCCTGTCAGCTACCCACTTTACTGCCCCTGGGTCCAGTGTTGTAAAAAATGATTAATGTCTCGTCAAATAACGTTCAAGTCCTGCGGAATGGATTCGAACCCCATACCTAGTGGTTTACAGTCTGGGGATCTATTCAATAGACCACAGCACCTCTACTCGGTTCTTGGTCAATACAAATATTTATTTTGACATCACGGTCTTCCCACGCAGACTAATTCACGATACAATAATGCCCATCCCATCCCTTTCTAGCAGCTAAGCAGAAATATGACACCAGAATAAAATGTCATAGTTTTCATTTCACAGCGGGAAGTTAAATGTTCTTGACAGATTAATATGTTTACAGGAAGGGCCTATATCAATGCTAGGGTCTTAGTTTTGAAATATACATTTTACAAGGTTGGTATTGTCTTAGAATGGAACAGTTAAAAAGTTATTTAATCTCTCAAATAATGAACTATAATAATGATATTAATTACAGCATTGGAATAAAAATAGGATGGGAAGAGTGCAGTTTGAAAATCGGTACTTCTATTTAACTGTTATAGGATTATAAGCCAATGGTCGCATTTGTCTTTCTTAGCCATTTAAAGAACTATGTTCTATCCCCCCCCCCCCACAGATTTGTTGAAGAACAGCAACAGTCAATCATGAAGCGGACAAACACCTCAAGAGTCGATGAGATTGAAAGTCAACCCTCTCGATGGAAGGAAATCTGTGATAAGTAGCCATTATCTTGAAGACAAATATTGTGACGAGACCAACATTTGAATCAACATTTAAACCCACTGGCACTCGTGTGCTCTTCAAACATTTCAAATAATAGGAACAAATGGTAGCCATGACTTCTTCTGTTGGTTCCATTGTTGACCCTGCGAACCCCGGGGTCATCGAGCCGCGTGACGTCAGCGTGGGGGCACGGCCTACGGACGATGAGCGGTATGAAGAAGAGAGACCGAAGACGAAACTAACCTCCGCCCTGCCCATCTTAGTCGAGCTTCCAGCTAGCGAATCAGATGAATGCACAAACGGGAACTATTCGGATATGTCGCGAAGTGACAGCAAGGCGAAGTCGTTACGACCTGGGAGGAAATATAAGCCCGCTCAGATCCAGCCGTTCGCAAATGGACATCATCATCAGAATCAACATCAGACTGGTGTTGGCGTCGAAAATAAGACGACACCATCGCCTTTATCGCCACCGCGAGACTGGCAAACGTCGCTCCGAGAAGGATCCAATGGCCATACTACGCCGTGGAACTCTAGCTTGGCCAGTCCGAAACTGCCATCGTCTCCACGGAGTCCGAGGAGTCCGCGACTGCCGCGGCAATTGCCGTCTCTCACTCGGTCGGACTCGCAAAAATCGTCCACTAATTTGACGCACGATGTCGGGACAGGTAATGATGCAAACCGGAGAGAAAGCACAACTGGACTCAAAAGAGAAGCTCTGGATCATGATGGAGAAATTCCGGTTATCTCCGTCTACCATCACACACCACTGCCGACGTCGTCCTCTCTGTTCCAACAAATAATGACGGACTTCCACGAACGGCCGAGTGCCTCGTTCGATACCAGCAGTCCTGGCGACCTAATGGTGAGGCGGTCATCGCTAGCACGGACTACGCTTGGTTCTCCGCCACTCTTACAAGTCGATAAGATACCCGACGAGGTTT
>BEXV01000664.1:104654-118508 GCA_003118195.1 Hemicentrotus pulcherrimus
CCCCTTCTAATTCATTTATTTGGTAAATTTGTTTCTCTCATGGTCTGTGAGCGATATAGGGTAGTCCCATATACAGTACATCTTTCTGTGTATAGTGCTTGTAACTTTACGAAGAATGGGCCAAATTTCTTATCATTTTGATGATTCCAGAAACTTGCAGATGCTAAATGCTAGATGATCAACCTTTTCTGATCGATTCCACAATGTTTCTTTCACAATGCAATCGCATGACCATAACTGGTCTTTACCTTTAATATCATAATGCCTCAAATTTAGAAATATGCTTTCCACATTAATTCATGATATGTGATATACCCAACATGCACCCTATGGATAATAATTCTTCAAAGTCCCTCTCTGAGTCAGTAAACCCCAAGGCTATTCATTTCACAATAAACCTACTATAATGTAGGTACATGTACATGTCATTGTGAAGGTATGGATGCCGAACACTTTTCACAATTTGTAATCTATATAATTACATTAACATGTCATAAAAAAACAAAATTTGATGAGTCCTATGAATTTCTGGTTTACTAAAAAGCTGTAGTTTTATAGCCTGTGTAATTCTGGCATATACATGTACATGTACATGTGTATAAACATGTATGCACATTTTTAATTTTGACTTTATATCATAAATCTTCCAGGCTTATTTCGAATCACCTGGTCATCTCATTTGGCTGGCTGGTCGTGTTACCACATTTGTGAAAACATGCCCCTTTTTTGACGAAATGTCATGGTTAATGTTTGTGAAATAACCCCTCTCATCTACAAATGGTCGAGTCCAAATTACCAGACAATTTCAGAAAACCCTATGGCAAATCTATGAAAGGTTGCATGATCTTCCTTGTAGTTTCAAGAAAGTTTGTGTAACACGACCACCCAATTGGTCGGAAAAAAGAAAAAGATGTACCATATACAATAGTTCAAAGTAATCTATTTTTAGAATGTTCCTCCTCTACTTTCCCCATATCCTAATTTCTTTGATTTCTGTCTCTCTATCTATCTCTCTCTTTCTTCTGTCCTCTCTGTCTCCATGTTTCTCTCTCTATATCTTTACCTTGGTTTTTTCTCTTTGTGTCTTTGTTTCCCCCTCCTTTGTCTCTCTCACTATCTCTCTCTCTCTCTACTTCTCTCATTTCATCCCACATGTCTTTGCAGTCAAGGGAACATTGAGCGAGGACACCATCCGATTCTTCCTTGGCCAGATAGGTAACGTATTACCATCATTGTGTGTGCGTGTGTGCTGCGTGATGTTTACATGCTTTGTGCTTTGGGGAATTCCTCTTTGTTATTGATTGTCCAAAGTCCATAACTACATTAACTGGGTCTTTGTTCATGTATTGGTTGTTTTGTTATCTTTGTTATGTACATTTTACCATTTATTTTTATGAAATACATACACTAATCTTATTTCATGCATGGGGTTTTGTTGTCATTATTATAGATCTCCATATTTTGGATTAGACAGTAGACACCCACAACTTATTTTTTTTTCTTTCTTTCTTTTTAAAGTAAAAAAATATGGTTGATTCTTAATTTCATGTGTGTATATATATATATATATATATATATATATGCTTCCTATTTCATGGAGATGGCCATGATGTATCTACATGTATGTATAAACCCTTAAGCTTAAATTTAAATTCTTTTTAGGCCTTGGAATTGGTGATCTGGTGATAACAAGAGTATGCTTGTAGTGGTTTCAAAAGAATGACAGTCGATCATGTTGTGAAGTTGTGTAAAAGGCAATCTTTACAGTAGCAATCTGATGACATCTCTGTATATTATTGCATTCATGTTCATGCCACTCATTGTCATGGTTTTCATTCCAGTATATTGAAATTAAACAGATAAAAATGTCTTTCATTATTAATTTTCCCTACTGAACACACTACCCAATAAATTTAGTGGCAATGTACATGCCAAATAGAATATGATTCATGACCATATTCACAGTCTCATTGCATGATGCATCTAATGATATGACAGAATGAAATATATCTTGCACTTTAATTTGAATAAGAGATTAAAAAAAAAAAAAAACCAGTGTAATGAAACCACTTGGGTTAAAACCCCTCTTAAGTGTTGGGAGCCCCAACAATTTGATGGCAAAATTTCACTTAAACTGTATCATAATGTGAAAGAGAATGTCATTTCTGCAAGGATTACCCCCCAAAAATGTATGTGAAGTTGAATATTGGAGAATGAATAACAAATTTAGGTTTTCTGTGCCCAACAGAAAGCCCAAATTACATGTACATGTACATTATGTACTCTTTTATCAATATTTGTCTTTTAAAAATTTGTTTTTGAAGAAATCTTTGCAGAAGTGTGTCTTAAATGACATATATGTACTCTTGCACATTATGATACAATTTAAATGAAATTTTGCCATCAAATTTTTGGCGAAATTGGGGATCCCAACACTTAACAATATATGTATGATTAAATTTGAGAGATCGCAGTACCGGATGAAGGACTTCAGTTTTCGAGAGAGGTGAAGAGTACAAAAAGTGTTGATAAATAATGTGTGCAAGGCAACCAAGGATATCATGTACATGTATGTACAGTGTACACCGAATCCAGACATTTACAAACAATTGGGTCTAGCTAGATAATGATGTAATGACTTTGTTGTTGTTATCAACAAAAGATAGACAATATACAATATACTTTAGAAATGCATGCATGCTTTGCACAAAGCACTGAAAAATACAGTTAAAAGATAAATACTCCTAATATGACCAATGGACCCTACTACAAAAGGGTTCATATATAATTTAAACTCCATGATGTTTGTTTAATAACTCATTAAAAAAGGTAGGTCAGCTTGAAAGCAGATCACTTGCAAAGGGTACTATATCATCTACAGTGTGCACAAGATGTTTAGTAAATAAGCAAGGTTTTCCACTTGGCATACTGGAATAGAAATTATTTGTTTTATTTATGATAATAATAATAATAAAGATATATGGCACCAACTCAAAATGACTGATGTGCTCACAGTGCTAAAAGAAAAGGAAGAACAGGAAAAGACACACAAAATTAAACAACTACAAGTACATGTAGATCTACTGGGAAGCAATTTTGACAATATGACTTTTTATGTAAGTTTGTGAAGTAATCTACGCCTGAAATTGAAGATTCGGCCTTTAAGTGAACATGACCTCCTCCTCTTAGCTAGAGTAAGCATACTTCAATTTGAGTTATATTGTCTGAGTAGTGTCTACTTGAATTATGCAGTCCACATATAGAAATCTCTACTCCTGAGAATGAGCGACCCCATTGCATATATAAGTTATACAAGCCTAAAGGCGGAGGGACTGCATTGACTGCGGGATGGTTCGAAAGTGAGATGAACTATGATTTGTTTTACAATATTCATTGCCATGAACATAAGGGATAAAGGAAATTTGCTCTTCAAGTTGTCATCTTTTTGCAGTGGGCAAGTACTTTGAAAGGAACAATACTTTATTTTGATGCATGAGTCAGACAGAAAAGTTGGCTTTCATAAGAGATTGTGACTCATTTAAAACATTTAGTTGGTGACCGTGAAATTTTCATCAAACTAAGCAGAGTTTGTAACTGTAAAGGTCATCACCCTGTTATTTAAACTTTGAATGGCCATTGGACACAATTTTATAGATGCTGTAATAACAATTTCCTGTTAATGGACAAGATGTTCCTGTCTTTTGTTTACTTAGCAAACCCTTCAGAAGTCATTGTTATAATATTTAATGTTATAGTTTGATTTTATCTTTTTACTTGAGCTCAGTTTGATCGGTTTGATCATCTGATAATCTGACATAACCATTCACATCAACTTAACAATAAATGTTATAATAATAATAATAATAATAATAATAATAGTGGCTAGTGGCTACATGTACTTGTATAGCGCACAGGTCCACCTTTCGGTGCCCATGGCGCTTACAGAAAAGGACATGTAACAGACATACAGTAAGAAAGAAAAAAACAATAAACCAAAAGAATGAAATTCGAAATTCTCCTAGACATGGTAAATTAAAATATTACAATGTGTACAACAAAAGAAACAAATATTTTTTCAGTTCTAATTTGAATACCCTACTCAGTTGCTTTATACAAGCCTTACCCCTCGGTATATATTAATATAACTGTATAAATCCAAAGATTTATGAGCTTGTAATCAGAAACTAATGCACATTCAATATTTATTATTGGTTTACTTTGAGACCATGAAATTCTTATTACCGTATGTACTGATCTTAGATGCATGGTTATTTTGTAGTTGTTGATTTGATATGTTTTGTCTTCCTATGTAGCTTGTGCAATGAAAGCTATACATGAGAAAGGCATCATCCATCGAGATCTCAAGCCTCAGAACCTTCTTCTCAGTCATAACAGCAAGCATAAAGTACCTCATCCTAATGAGATCCATCTCAAAATAGGTTGGTCATTATATTCTCTTTTTTTAAACAGTTTTTGTATGGTAAACTCATTTTGTATTCTACTATTAAAGTATTCTGTTGATTGGAAATTTGTTTAGCAACCTTGGATTGGGGGATGGAGGATCTCTTTTTTTCCCCCGTCTCTCTCTCTCTCTCTCTAGAAGAAATATCTTGGAATTTGTGTTCTATTTATTTTTCCCTGGGTATCATCATACAAACATTATATCTTTGGATCATTCTCTTATTCTTTTATATATATATATATATATTTGTTTAGCTTACCCTTCAGTATTGCATTCTCCTTTAACCTCTCTTAATTTCTGTTTCGCTTGCTCACTTGCTCCATCTCTTTTATTTGCTCCCGTCACTCTTTTTGCGCCTTTGTTATCTTGGCTTACTTTATTCACTTTGTCTTTGTTTTTACCCAGCCCATCCTCCCACCAAATGTTATGAGGTGTCAAAGTAATGAATCATTTTCAAGCAATGAATATCCCCTGATTTTTTATTTTTTCCTATTGTGTATCGTAGCTGACTTTGGGTTTGCCAGGTTTCTTGAAGGTGATATGATGGCTGCAACACTGTGTGGGTCTCCCCTCTATATGGTGAGTCCTGTATGACTGCAATATGTATGTAATCTTAGATGCCCAAAATATAGCCAACCATTAGGAAACTTTGGTTTCTTTGAAGATGACCTGACCTGACCTTGTGGTATGGGTTTAGAATGTTGACAAACTGGAATCTGCATGTCACACACATTAATTTGATTGAAAGTACATTTTTTTAAAGAAATTAAAACAAGACACGATAAATCTGTTTTTCTAAATTGTCTTCTGCATATATTCCTTATTTGTGATTGAGGAATGGAGAAGGGGGAAGGCCTAGGCTACACACTCTGTATATGAGTGTTACAATGGCTGCACAATGGCTGCAAGTCTTTTGTTTGGGTATTTCAAACACTTTTGTCATGGCCCAAACCTCCACCAATGATCTACTTGAGTTTGTAACTTTAAAGGCAGGCTTTACTACTTCAGCCAGAAGGGATTAGACTACCAAGCGAGCTGGCGAGGTCACTTTGACAGGTGGCTATCTCATTAACTCAGCTCTCATTTAACATAAGAAAAAGAGGATCACTGGGGAACAACAGGCACTAATTGGGGAAGTTTTCTATATAGAGGGAGCAAAAAGGTACAAGTAGGACAGTGTGCCTTTAAAGACTTTAACCAAGATAATTCTGTTATGTATAACCACAGGCCCCTGAGGTGATCACATCCCAGCATTATGATGCTAAGGCTGATCTATGGAGTATAGGAACCATTATATTTCAGTGTCTCACTGGGAGTGCACCCTTCAAAGCTGCTAACCCTCCAGAACTCAAGAAGCTTTATATGAAGGCCAGGACATTGGACCCCAAGTAAGTACCATTGATCTCATGTTTACCAGAAGTTATCTTATAGCTATATGAGAATCATATATATGTAGCTATAAGATAAGTTTTTTCTCGTCTGAACGTCATATAATGAAAGCCTGTTTCAGCATTTTTTCAACAGAAAACTTGATAGAGAATCAGCATCTTGTTCTGAACGATGTATCTCACAAAAATCACGTAAGTGGGCGGTGCTTATCGCAAGCGCACACTGATGATTGGCCAGCAGTCCTGTCAACTCACCTCGTCATAACTAGTTTCTTTGTGCGGTATTCTTATCTAGTATGTACGCTCCTTACACTATATAATGATATGAATTTCTAATAAATTACCTTTAGCCTGAACATGCTATTAGTGAATAGGTTTGATCCTATCTTACGTGGAGCTGTCGGCTGTGACTCGCTGTGTTCTCAGAAGACTAGTCTATTGTCTATGACAGGATTTTGAAAAAAAATTATACAATGGCAAATAGGACAAGTGTGTACACATAGGATCACCTTATAATGTCCAGGGAAGGGCATTTAGATTGGATAATTGGCCAAGCATAATATATTTTTTTTAG
The DNA here is from genome assembly GCA_003118195.1 of Hemicentrotus pulcherrimus. Taxonomy (NCBI): domain Eukaryota; kingdom Metazoa; phylum Echinodermata; class Echinoidea; order Camarodonta; family Strongylocentrotidae; genus Hemicentrotus; species Hemicentrotus pulcherrimus. Next base: position 111,079 of record BEXV01000664.1, read on the forward strand.
TTTTGACCTACATAGTACAGAGAGACTGACCTACATGTTCTTCAAAACAACACACCATGATTACAAAAGACGTATTATTATTATGGAACCTACATGTAGATAAGAAAAGTGAGGCAGTCAATATACTTTGGTCATTAAATGTTTGAAGACCCCTCAATATATAACCTAGGTTTTATACATTGATTAATAGGACTGATCTGATATCATTAGGATGAAGTTAAAGTTTGAATGAGGCTTTGATATCATGACATTAAGGGTTTAATTTGAACAAATTTGGTTAACTGCTGTACTTAAGTATATTGTGTGGTATACGTGTACATGTCCGAATTGTAACCTGGATGAAGTGATATTCTCCATTGCTTGCTAACTTGTTCATTGACTGATTGTTAGTGATGTAGGGCATTGTTTAACTCCCACAATCAGTATGTTATAATGCAGAAGTTTGCCAGTGAGATAAAGCTTAAACATCAAACTATCTTTAGTCGTTAAGTGTCTACTGATAAAGGTCATACACTTTATCCTACATTTCAAGGGAATATAAACACACTGATTCTTTGCACTAAATTTGACCTTTGACACCAAATTTTGGTGCGATGTCGGAAAATCTTTTATATGATGTTCACAGTGAGCTCCCATATAATTTTGTCTTGTATACATTCCACATTCCTACTACTGAAATACAATAACTGGTAGACAGATGAATTTAACCATAGTTCAACACTAGGTAAACATGTTTGATTGGAATGTATTTTGTAAATGGCATATGTTTTAAAGATATGTTGATGAATATTATTGACGCTTTCATTGTGTGTAATTGTGAGCAGTCATGGTCCTTGGGATGCTTCACTGGACTTTGCATCACATGGTTTGTGATATAAGTCCATTGGCAGCACCAGTGTCCTTTAGCAAGTCATCAATCTACATTTGCCACTCTCCACCCAGGTGTAGTAAATGAGTACGTGGTAGAAAGTTATTCCTTGAACGCTTGTAGTTCCTGAGGGCAGCCAGGCTTAAAATCAGAGTGTCCCCTAGTTAAAGTGTTTGTGCAATATGAATATTTTTTTTTTTTCATATCTGTGATAACTAATTTCACTTGTGATCCTCATTGTTCTTTGTTTGATTTTATTACCAGTATACCACCGGGGACATCCAAAGCACTCAAAGACTTGCTTATAAGACTACTCAAAAGAAACCAGAAAGACAGGATAGAATTTGGTATGATTTAAATTGTATTTATCAATTCATTATTTTGGAATTAGTACTGCAAGAATTTTTTCTTAGACTAAGTGTAAGAAATAGTGCATAAATGGGATAAAGATCAACTTCATAGTAGTCAATAATGTTTATTCTAATGGCAGACTTTTTTCACCTGTTCACAAACGTGTTCGATCTTAATTTGTATTAGAAAATTTAATTTGTATTGTCCTCATACTCTCTCTCATTTCGTCTCTCTCTGTCTCCCTTTCTATTCCCCTTTTGTCCATCTGTCTGTTTTTATCTCTCTCATTCCCTTCTTCCTGTTCACTCTCCTCCACTCATTATATCTCACTCTTCTTAAGATCCTTACTCAGTATTTCTAGGGGGAGGGGAGTTGTAATTTGATAATAATTTTCAATTTGATAATTACTAGGTGAATCTCATGTTTAATAACATTTTATTTATATATTTATGTTGAAGTAATCTTCCTTTCTTTTCTCTACAGACAAATTTTTCAGCCATGACTTTTTGGGAAAAAATCTTAAATCTACCTCAAGTAAGTGCTTTTTGTTTTTGGCAAAATTTTCTTATCAGAGCAAATTTGTATCAGAAAAGATAATCATCAAATGAGCCGTTGAAATAGTATATACATGTATTCAGATTTCTATACATTACGTTTTATGTACAACTGTATAATCCTTTTAGTGAAACGTACCGATAATCTTCTCCCGAATTGTTTACTGTATATTGCTATTACAAGTGGTTCAGAAATATAGAATAAAATCTTGATTCAGTTACTATTTCTAACTCACAGCAGCCAAAGAAATGCCATAAAAATGCTATACAGTGACACCTGTTTATAAAGACCACTCAAGAGAGACTAGAACATGAGGTATTTGTGTACACTATATGTGTATTGAGTGAGAAACATGAATGCAGTCTCTAAAGATGGTTGGTCCCTGAACTGTATTTTTTTTCATAATAAAAAATACACATTGAATTGAATGTTCATAGAACTGAATGTTCTTTAAAAAAATGTAAACCAGGGCTCAATATTAGGTGACCACAACACAGGACGGCCCAAAATTAATTTCCAAACCCCCCAAATGTAAATTTGTACAAAGGGTCCATGAAAACAGACTCTGAGAAGTTCAATATGGACCTCTTTCCTAAATACTTACAGTGTGGAGCCCTGCATAAACAGCAGTACAACATAGAACAAAATCTTGTATTTACAGCAGTGCTACATAGATAAAATTATTAGAATATGTTTGCACTCCTGTAGCTTCCCCAATGCCAGTCCCTAGCCGAACATACAGCTTCAGCTCTGACTCACCTGGTGAGAGGCGCTCCCTGTCGGTCTCTCCGCTCTCAGGACACATGCCCATCTCATCCCCTGAAGAACCGTCACCATCATCCGTTGGGTGTGGTCCCAGAGGGTACAGTATCAGTCCTCTGGCTGCCCCGCCCTTGATATCAACAGACAGACCTTCTACTGCCAAGGGACTGCAGGAGAAACTCAGACTCTCATCAGGAATGGGCTCTTCAGATTTAGTTGAAGATGTAAGTTTGCATATATTTATTGCCTTTGGCCAGAAATGTAAATCAGGGACTAACATTCACGAAGGGACATACTGAAGCTTTTTACCTAATGTTTCTGCTAGTATTGTCCTATTTTGGCTCTCTGTACATTCTTGAGGTTTACTCTGATAATCGCAAGACAAAATGCTTCAGTATGTCTCTCCAGTGCTATACTTTGATTTGTAGTACCTAAAATGTAATTGTGTTTATCATAGACAAGTGTGTCTTTGTATATACTGGGAATTCTAATGATTGTTATTCACTCTTTTGAATGGTGCACATTTCGCTGAAGTGTAGCACTAATGAAACTGCATATACAGTATTATCCTAGATTTAGAATGATTACAACTCAACGTGAGAATCGCTGAAGAGACCAGTGATTACTATGAAGATGTTAGTCTCCGTCATGGACAATAGATTAATCAAGCATTATAAAAAAAAAAGTTTATGTAAAGCAAACTTTTCAATTCTGATTAAAAAAAATATATACATATACGATTGGTCACTGATTGCATTGCCACTAAAATGCATTACATAATTAAAATTGGAGCAAGTTGATGTATTTCATGATAGTTCCATTACTTTGAAATTCAGTGTCACATATATTTCTTGCATGTTTTCTGTTCAATTGCTTGCACTGATTTATAATTCACTTATGCTATTAATGAGGTTTATGATTACTTTATTTCAGGACTTTGTAATAGTACAGCCGAGCATTGTCTCAGAATTATCATGTAAGTAAAGCCATCCATATCAGTACTTTCATGTTTGAGTATTGTTTTCCCTCGCTTAGATTTTTTTATTTTTCATAACTGAAACCCATAGTCCATGTTATGTTGGATATACTACATTTGTAAGTATATCTATTAATGTTGGTTCTTATACAAGATTGTTCATATGCTTATTTATATCTTTCAATTAAATGTACATACTCCAAAGGTTTCAAGCTAAGGACATGTTTCATACATCTTTCAGTATTATTTCATACATCTATCATAGCTATTTAAATATGACAATTGTTTAACTATGACACCAGTTGAAGGATGTCAATATCAGTGAGGGTACATGGGGGTCCTGGTACAGCACACTCATTCAGAACATGCTCAACAGTAGGAATTGGACCACATGGACATACATGTAGGTCAGAGTCTTTGTAGCTAGATTGAGGGCGGTTCAGCTGAACCTAGGGCTTCCTGTGAGGATTACTGCCAGGAGACTGGGTGAGAGGACCATCTCAAGGACAGTTGGTTCTGTAGCACTATATAGCTTTCTCAAGACTCTCAACATATATATATATATATATATATACATGTATATATATGGGGGTAGAGGCCTCCTGGAGGACAGTCTGTATCATACATCATAGCAACAGAGTCATTCTTTGGTTTCTATATAATAGATATTTGACGCCATATAAATTTGGAATTTGATAATGGTTCATGATCAAGGAATGCATCTATGCTTCTATTCTTTGTCATATGTAATTTTCTTTTCAGATGAAACCAGTGGTGCTAGCATTAATGTGCAAACTACAACAGATGTAATAACAATACGAAGGTGAGTTCAATTCTACTGTCTGCTCGTTCTCATTTCAAGATTGGAAAGCAGCGTTCACAAAGTCAGAACAAAGAAAGGGAAAACAATACACAAATTACATCTCTCATTCTTGCAATATCATATAAGAAATTATGTTCTATTTAATGTTTTCTTTTTACTTGTATAAATATAACAGATTTGAGTTTTTTTATAATAATAATGAATGTTATTTGTATAGCGCATATCACTAATACAAAGGAAAGTCCCTATGCGCTTAGAAAAGAAAGAAAAGGGTGGAAAAGAAATGAACATTTATGCCTGATACATGAAAATAATTAATTACAAACAACAATAATGATACACAATTCCTACATAGCTTACATGTAATAGATTGTAAATTCAGGTAATACAAATTTAAACATGAAAATTGAATGAACATTAAATTAAATATTAAATATATACATGATACTATAACCAAAGAAGTCACTAAACAGCTGGAACCAAATTAACAATTTACAAAAAGATAGGTCTTCAACAGAGTTTTAAATGCATAGTTACATGATAGAAAGGTGCTCATTTAATGTTGACACCCAATTGTAAAGTCTATTATTTTAATAAATCATTTTAGTAATGTAATCAAATTCAATGCATAGCTCTTTGTTTAGTGCCATGTTAATGATTTCATTCACCCGTTACAAATAATTGAATGTCAATAGTCAGAATGTGAATTTTATGCATAAGTTGTTGCTAGGTAGGAAAAACCTCATGGCTTGTCCTACCTTACAACATGGAATGTATGCAATTAGCATTCTGACTATTGAAATACAATTATTTGTAACGGGTGAATGAAATCATTTGTAATGAGGCACTTAACAAAAATTACAAAACTGGCCTATCAAATCTGAATTTTCCAATACAAGCATTATTTCTATTGTAATGATTATAACACTAGTTTATATTTCTCTTTCTCTTTAATCCAGCAATTCTTCTCCCATCATGTCAAGTAGTAGAGGTCATTCTGCTCAGCCAAAGTCCAGCACAAGCCCAGTGTCTGGCAGAATTATGGCTGCAGTAGTTAGAAGGAAACTGCCCTCTCCAAGTGAAAGGTCAGTGTATTTCATCTTTTCCAGTTTTACAGTTAAACCTGGATATAAAGATGGCTCTAGGGTAAAGGAAAGCAGTCTTTTTAAACTGTGTATTTCTGTAAGACATGTTTCAATAAGAAAATTATCTAAGTGATTCATTACGTTTCATAAGTATTTGAAATCCACCATGTGTTGACAATGCCTCCAGAGGCAAAGCAAGGATAATGATATCTAAATTCTGGAAGTGCATAGGGTTGTAATATTATAATATCATGGGTCATAGAAAAGGAATCAATCTACATGTATTCCAATTATTTGATATAATTATTATTTACAATCAGGCCAAGCAGCTTGCCAATCTCCTCTAGTCCATCAACCAGCCCAAATATTGGAAGACATCAAGTCAGTCCTAAGCAGTCTCCATCATCACTCATCTCTCCAAGCAGGATACATGCACAGGTAACTAATATACTCAGTCACTCAGTCAGTAAGGATTACATTCTGAGTTGTCATTGGCTGTGTTAGTATATGATGTTTAGCCCATGAGAAGTAGGACCTATGTTAAAGTTTACCAATTACCTAAACACCTTTAGCTCTGTATGTTAGGGTTCCATGTTGCTGTACTGTCCTCCTAATGCAAGCTTCAAATATTACTTCTATGAAGAGATATTACAAGTTTTAAGTACATTCTCAATTGACATACATGTAACAGCTAATTGAAGAAGATTGAAGGTTGACGTACCCGTATGCCCGCATAGAATATGGCCTGCACAGAGCCCAAGTCTGACTTGGATTCTGAACATCCGACTTGGGTTCTGTTTCATGCAATCCTTTATTGTATTCATACCATGAGCCCATATGTTGCTGGGCAATGTTTTAGAGATTGATTTTATACATTCTTACTTGTACAGAAATTATTTTGGAGGTTATTGGTACTCTTAAAACGCTACAAAGAAGGTGTGAAACAAACATACCGGTACTTTTGAACATTTATACTTGTTAAGACAATGAAACACATGCTGAAAGACCTTTTCAAACACTAAATGAAGTGCATGGAGCTTGAAACTAACACCTACATGTAGTCATGTTTTAAGAAATTCCTCAGCAACATTGTACTATCTCCCTATATTGTGTTGAATAATTGAAAGAAGATTGAAAAAGTTCATGCGCCTTTTTTTTACTGACATGTGCGTTAAGTAATTTGAGTTATGACTTACTATTCAATTTTACTTTATCATAAAACTGCTCGCAGTGCATTACTTTGATTTTATAACGGGGTACCATACAATTTTAATTCCTTATGTGATTATTTTGCTTCTCATCTTTCCATATTTGGTTCATGCTTGCATGGCATCCATCGTTGCTCATTCCATGGTCTCATAACCGATTGTAGATAAGACACTCTTACAGTAGCAGTGGTGGCAGCCCTATTGGCAGCCCCAGCCAACGAAGACGACTGCTCAGTCCTAACCAATCACCTTCGTTGGCTAGACATTGCATTCTAGCTCAGGTATAACATCTGGCATGGTTGTTGTGTCCAGCCTCATGGTTGTTGTGTCCTGTTTCAATCGTGCTGTGCTGCTCTATTCCTTTCTATCTTTCATTGTGTTGTTCTGTCTTTCACTGGGGACTATTTGAAAGTGCGATCAACTGCTACAGCATTAAGAGAAAGTAGAAGCATTTGCACTTAAAGGCATATTTTGAATTTGGTAGTTTTTCTTTGCTGGTGCTTATAGTCTCTTCAACTTTCCAAGCATGTTTCTTACAAATTATTAAACCATACTTTGACTGTTCTTCCTGCCAGCTAGACCTGTGAGATATGACAACAGTGTGACCATCAACAAATGCTTTCACAAAGAGCTATGTAAAACTCATCTCCATCTTCTTTTTTTGTTTGTTCTTTCTTCCTCTGTTTCTTTCTTCCCTGCATTCTTTCTTTTTGATGTTTTTGATGTAGTTTTTGTAGTGATTGGTTTTGCTTCTATTTCTTGTTTTTAAACCACATGATATTTTCTGAAATGGGGGGGGGGG
>BEXV01000664.1:131964-144045 GCA_003118195.1 Hemicentrotus pulcherrimus
TACTTTTGGGCTCTATAGCCCTAAAGTCGATTTGACATCTAATAGTCGTTATTTTCCCACTTGAAGACATTTTCAAGCCCCACCTTTTTTAGGGAAGTTCTAAATTAGTATTATCTTTCAAATGCAGTTGGAATTTAACTTTTTCATTTTTTTGGCCTGCAAATGGAACATACCGGTAGTACCTTTAAGGAAACCCTACCTGAAGAATAATAGTAGGCTTGCTGAAAGAATCTACTGTGCAAACATGGATTCTCTATCATTATTTTCCTTTGTAAAATGTGCCAGTTCAAATGTTATCAAATGTCATGCACTTCATCTTGTCAAGAACCGGTCAAATCTAGATCATCTCGAGGGCACACATCAGCAAAAGCTCCTATTAAGCACTATGCAAACAACTACAGTTAATAACATAATAGTTGATAATGCATTAATGTGGTGTTCGTACCAAACTGGCTGTTCCTTTTTGGCTATTCATTTTTGTATCCCTGTCAGACTGTCACGTTATATTTGACTCCATAACTTTGTGTTTACATAGCGACAGCACTTTGACCATTATAGCCCTGTCTTTGCTAGATAACTCAATTTTAAGGTAGTAAGATCACTCAATTCTAAGGTGGGAAGATGTGGTGAATTGTAGTTTATTTATTCAGAAAGGTAAATATTTATATCACATGACAGTGGTATTTATTCAAGTCACATATGCATCAAAGAGTATTTTAAAATGCTGACCTACAATCTGCAGCAAATTATATGTACATTGATTTGTCATGTAATAAACGTGAGAGCTAAATTATCTTGGTAAACATAACAACCAAAACAATCTTTCTGAAAAGGCATGAAGAAATACCAAGTCACACTTGATTTGTGAAACCAGTGACGAATAGCTTATATATTAGTGGTTGCTAAACTTTCATAGACCTTTAGGTTTTGGTTCTCAAACCTTTCCTGTAGGGATATTAGTTCTCATTTTCAACTACTTTGAAAATGCCAGATCATTATAAATGTATTACTGATTAAAGTACAAGGATTGCAATCAAATGAAATGTGAACAAACTTTTTGTGCAAGGCCCTTCAACTTCTTTATCAACTTTGTTGACATAGAACCACTTCCAATATTAACATAGAAGAATCACCAGTGTATCTGAAGGAGGGGCAAGAGAGCATTTCGCCCCTATTGTCACATTACCGATCAAGAAAATTTAGTGTACCAGTATCAACTTATAGTGAGTTAGAGGGGATTCATTTTAAATCAAGAAACACAAAGTACAGACATACTGTAACCTCAATAGACTTATTTCTAACCAAAATATGTCATTTAGAGCGACACCCTCCCCCCTCCCCTGCAATGAGGGTGTTGCTTTAAATGACATATTTTGGTAAGAAATAAGTAAGCCTTTTGAGGTAAATTCCTTACTTCAAAATTAAGTTTTGTCCCTCCTGATGCTCAGGTCTGGATATGCCTCTGCAAGGCATGATTATCTTCTCGCCCTATACAAGAAAATAACTCTACATGTATATCAAGTGACCAACATGCCTAAAAAGTAGAAGTCATTGTGACACAGGTGTAGTAATGGTGGAAGACAGGCATTTACTTTCCATTATTTTGTGATATTAAATTTAAATATATGATTTCTTAATTATTTTATGTTGGTAATTTAAGCTTTGTTGTACCGGTATTTACCTTTGCTTTTATATTTTAAGAAGTGCAGTAAGTTTCTTCAAAACAATTTATTTCTATTTTTTAAAGATAATATTTTAAACTGTTATTTCTTGATGATCTGAGAATGAAGTGGAATGTCCAAAGCAATACACAACTACGGTAAATGTACTTGATCTGAAGTAATTCTTCATTGGTGAATATAGTCTAGTTTGTGAACCATGTTCTGCAATGGTTATTATTCATTTTAATGTCTTGGTAGTTTTTACTGTACACTTGTTATACTGTAATGTATCGTCCACGGTAAGTGTCATGTATCTGGCCTACAGTATTACATAAAAATGCATGCTTCTTTATTATTCTTTCATGCTTTTTTAAAATGGTGTTTTAGAAAGTGGGATATGTAAACTTGTAATGTAAATGTACATTGGGAACCATGCATTGTGGTTCTTATCTATGTTACTACATGTAATATGTTTATGGTTTTTTATGTGAAATTGGTAGTTAGCAGTGTTATGATATTTGTTTCTTATCTCATCGTGCCACTAATAATGTAAGTTCATGCTGTCTGCTTTTGTATAGCGGTGTGGATTAAATCTCATGTGCATAATTTGATGATGAAACTAGGTGATCTTGCTTTTATCTGCCAAACTTGCTGATTTGTATGTAGTTGTAAAGACTAATTTGTATATACATGAATTTTTGATCTCTTGTGTATTTGGGACATATTCTCTCTTCTTTCTTTTTTCCCCGTCTTGTTAAATGTAAATAATGTACAGACATTAATGTAAAGACAATATTTAATTATTTATGCAGCTTGTGTGTGTTGTGTGTATTACAGTGACAATTAGTAGCAGATTGAAATTAATTCATTTCAGGTTATATCTGATGAGGAAATAATGAGAGAGAGAGAGAGAGAGAGAGAGAGAGAGAGAATGATGTCATTTAGAAGCAATTAACATGTTATGTGTGACTGATATTTTTGTTCTTCAGTTTATGCTTGTATATGTCAACGCAAGAATAAAACTGATCAAAAGATGAAATATATAATCTTCAAGTTGTTGTTTCTTCATTTTGTACTACTTCCTTGCATTCATTTTATTCCCTTAGTTTTATTAATTTGAGTTCAAAATACATTGCCAAAATAAAATTAATGTTTTGAATATAGGAAATCACATTTTTGTTTGAATAAGATTGTGTAAATTGTCTTTATTAGAAGCTCTTATTACCAATTATGTGAAAAAATATGTTTTGACTAATGCGTGATGATAGAAGTTTTGCCGGGAAAATGACCTACTAATTAATATATTTAGTAAATTATTATATCTATTCGGACCGGATGGATATAGGGTAGTCCCATATACATCTTTCTGTGTAGAGTGCTTGTAACTTTACCAAGACTGGGCCAACTTTCTTATCATTTTGATTATTCCAGAGCATTGCAGTACACACCAATAGTTAGATGATCAACCTTTTTTGATCGATTCCACAATGATTCTTTCACAATGCAATGGCATGACCAGAACTGGTCTATACCTTTAAAGCCCAAGTCCACTCCAAAAATATCTTACTTTCAATTGAACCAGTAGAATCGGACAAACCAATCAAAAAAAGTTTGAGCAAAATCGGATAACTAATTAAGAAAGTTATGAATTTTTAATGACGAACAACTTTGAAAATCACTACACATGTTGGAAACTCACTCATGGGTCTGTGACGTATGGTCCTCACTATCCACTTATCATTTTCTTTATATTAATAATATAAATTTCCTATTTTCACCCTAAGAATCTGATTTCTTCACACCAGCATCCAAGTTAGATTGTTAGTAGTATGTTTTTGTGTGGATGCACAAATAAAGAGTAATTTTTGTCCAGTTAAATCATGAGAAGAAAAAAAGAATTTTGATAAACTATTTATATAAACATCAATGATTATGAAATACAACATTCAGAAAATAGTATCAGTTCTTCTAAATTCAGAAAAGTTTTTGGGAAATGTAATGCACGCAAAGGCATGGGGAAATAAAGTTTTGGGGGGATAAAGTTTTGGGGGGATGAAAGGGAAATAAATGGGATAAAACTATATAAAACAATTGATAAGTTGTGAGGACATGAGGTCACAAACTGATAACCATCTTGGCAATTTGTGTGGTGATTCTCATTGTTCCATAGTTTAACATACTTTTTCAAAAATTCATAACTTTCTTATTAGTTATCCGATTTACTCAAACTTTTTTTGATTGGTTTGTCTGATTAAGAGTAACTTATTTTTGGAGTGGACTTGCCCTTTAAGACTAGTAAAAATTCATGTTCTATATAATGAGAACTGATAGATTATCATGTAGGTACTCTTACATCTGTGAATTGATAATACATTTGAGTACTCTTTTAAAGGAGTTCAGGGATTTTATATTTCGAATATTGTTAGGTAGAGAACTCCATCAACTGGACCCCTATGTCTGATTGATTTCTGGGCTAATGTAGTGTGAGGATTGACCACATGTCAATTCGATGACTGCCTTGTTGAATACGAGTGACCCATGTTATTAGGTCGAAATATTGAAGTAGGTAAAAATGTTATATTGAAATGGAGCATAAATATGGCAATTTGGAGGAAGCTTATATTAAAGGAGTCACACCAAGAAGCAAAAGTGTTTTGAATTGATGCAAAATTCATATCATTGCAAAGGGAAAGCCTTACTGATCAATTTCAACAAATTTCCTCTTCAAAATATGTTTTGGGCCCGCAAAATCAACTTTAAAAAATGTTAGTTTTGAGATCCAGATTTACTGCCTGTTCATATTTTTTCGTATTTTGTTGTAGTTCTTCGTGTGACGTCACACCCTGGACACAGCTATTAAAAAAGGCTGCTAGCTTCCGCTTGGTCTGCAGCTAGACAGACCAAGCGGAAGCTAGCAGCCGGTACCGAGCTGTTTGTCCAGGGTGTGACGTCACTATTCAGAGCTCGCTACGCTCGTGTGTTTGGCTTACGTTCGGGGGCGCTTGGGGGTCTAAGAAGGGTCTTGAAAAATTGCATTTTACGCCTCTCCACGATATCTATATGATTTCTCAGCAAATCATTCGTGTTTTTCAAGAGAAAATCTTTCCATCCATATGTAATTTGTTCTAATTATCAGTTTTTAGTAAATTTTCTTTGTGTAGTCACTTTAACCTTTAAACATTTCAGTTTAACAAATAGTGGGGTAGCATGGTCACAATATCAAGCTCGGGTACATAAATGTGTACGACCTTCTTTTGCAGCAGAAGAATATTATTAGTTACACACTTGGATGTTGCATGCCCACAAAATATTACAATACTAGATATGTGGTAAAATTAGACTATTATATAGCATAAGTAATACCGTATCAGAAACAAAACATTTTATTCTATATAGTACGCCAATATTTCTGGAAATTTGTGTACAATGTATTTTACATCATGGTCGCTCCATTCAAGTTTTTCTTTGGTGATAGAAACTTTTTACATGTCTTTCTATAGAAATATCATATATTTAGAGCGAAGTTGTCATTAGATTTTCTACCTCTAAAATGAATATATGTTGTTATAAGCACATATTGAGAGAGAGAGAGAGAGAGAAAAAAAAACCATGGAGTCAACTTTGGCAGTTCCAAAGTAAGTTTCTGCTCAAGAGTGTGATGAGACAAGAAAGCACTTATATCATCTGCAAATAAAGTATAATCTAAAGTTTTAGAAACAAATATTAATCAAGATTTGTCAGAGTTAAGTAACTCCGAGTCCATGCCATTGTAAAGCTATCCAGAAAGCTATGCCCCTTATTCTATAGTGCTCTAGCTTAGAAAGAATAAAAGAATGGCCGAGTGTGTCATATTGAATGATTGATTGAGTCAATGATTGAATGAATTGTTTATTTGCTTAATGAAAGATTGGTTAAATGAATGAACAATTTATTTACTGAGTCGATTATATGAAAGATTGTTGATTGAATATGTTGAATGGATAAATGATTATATCAATAATTGGATGAACAAATGATTACATGAACGATCCAGTGACATGATGGATGAAATGAACAATGGATGACAAAATGGTCAAATCTACAGATTCAATATTGATGTACCGTATACCACATACGGCATCGCACCGTCACACTTTGGCCACACACACCTCCTCCCCACCCATTATAGTTACGTGAGAGGGCATCGCATTGTTTACAAACTGCTAAATTGCTAGTATTAGAGATTAAGACTTTTTTTATTATTGTGTATTTGGTAAGTTTTATAAATGACAAATTTGAAGAAGTTCTTATTGACAAACTGTCTTTTTCAAAGAAACATACTTATCAAGTATTATTTTTGAGTATTTTCAATACGAGATTGGACATTAAAATATAATAATAGACACATATTTGTGAAAAGGGTGGGAGTTCAAAGACCTTTTCCCTTTTCTTTGTATGGTAATGAGCTGCGTTTAGCTATACTGTTGACAAACCGGAATTTTTCGTCAGATCGATCAGCTAGCGCTATCTAGACGGGGAATTTGTAAGTGTAGGCTATTTTATCGCGGTCAGGATGGTGAGTTGAGAATTCATTTTATACTTCATAGTATAATAATAATCGGGTTGATTCCTTTTCCAAAAATAGAACTACTCGAAGGAGGATGTGAATTTCAAAGGCAATATGTTGCGAACATGATGACGAAATCGATGCGAATGGCCCATGGCCTGGATGAGCGCTGTGTGCGCCGCCCAACAAGGGAGCGTCGTCGGCCTGCTGTCGGCTGTCCTTCACTCAGGAAATTGTATAAGAAGATACTCACCTGAATATTGTATTCACCTTTCTCGGGCTCCTTGATAGTAAGACAATGCCACACTGTCTTGTAATGCCCTCCCATAGTTCATCAATACACCACTGCAAAGATACTGGTCTATTTGTGATGATAAGGATAATTAATAACAAAATTTGGAATGCGTGAAGGACTGAAGCCTGAAGGATTGATGAATCAGACTCATGCAGGTCTGGAACTGTCTTACATGTATATTAATTGTTGTTCCTGTTTTTCTCCTTTTCTTTTTTTAAACAGGAGAACAAGGATAACAAGGTGGACCAGGTCCTAATAATGGAACCATCTCTGGTGTATCGCCCTGACATCTCAGATGAGGAGAAGAAATTCCTGGGCTTGACTGACCTATCACCAGATATAGACTTCACGCCTGGTAAAGAAGAGGCTGAATTCCGAAGATTTGATGTAAGTTAGTTGTAAGGCATTTAAGCTCATGTCCAGAGAACAACATGCAACAGACACATTGACTATTGTAGAAATCTACATGTACATTGCCATGCCATACCATGGAGGCAAGTGAGCTAAGAATCCCAGCCAGCAATCAGGCCTGCATGCAAAAAAGGAACTCAGGACTTTGGTTTGAGTTCAAATCTGGACAAAATACTTATCCTTTCCTTAAAGGAGTTAAAAACTTTAAATCTTGTATTTATAGTTGTAACTTTTTCATAATTAACTCTACCTATAGCTATATCTTTGATGAAATAAAGCCATGAGCACTGGAGCTAGTATTTCAGTCTCATCATGTATGATGCTGTGTTGACACCATTGATCTAAGTGTAGGTTTTCATAAACATTGGTTTATTGTGAATTGAAGATCAGTATCTGTACATTAGATGCTATAATTCATTTAGATCTATATTATTTTTATTTTAATATTAATATATTCCACGCAAAAAAATATTCAATTCATCCGGCACTTCTGGCTGGTGATACTTGTGTAATTTACTCATTCCCTAGTTTTTGAAAGAATTTATGGTGTATAGTGTACATGTACATATAAATATTAATAAAAATAAAAAAAAAAAAAAAAAAAATAATAATTATTATTATTATTAACAATAGCTCTTTTATTACATAGCACCTTTCTACTAGTTAAGTAACTGATACTGATAAATCATAAAAGTGCTTCAGGTATTATTCAGAGGTACCATCTGGGCTAATCGCCATTAAACCAAAACAGAAGAAGAAGAAGGGCATGGGCAGATGATGGTCATTTCTATGGTACACAGAGGAAGTGCTTTCATGAAGCACTTGGCAGTAATGTAAGAAATGGGACTTCTCCATGTTTTAAAGTTTTTGGTTTATTGGGGGTCATTTTGTACTTGAGTTATCTCCAAACTGGTCTATTACAATTCTGCACATTACAGTGCACCATCACTCCTCTGACTGAGGAGCATGCATGTATAGACCATTCAATGGCCTAGATGTTACGAGGCATGGTATCCACCCAGGTTAACCTCCAAGTTACCCATTGAAGTCCTGGGTGGATAAGATGAGGAGAAATGTAAAATATCTTACTCAAGGACCCATTTCTCGATAACTGTAACTCTCTCCTTTATGGACTTCCTAAATACCAAATTCAGAGACTACAAAAGGTTAAAAACGCAGCTGCCCGCCTTGTCACTAAATCTAAACGTTCGACCCATACTACTCAAATACTCAAAAACCTTCACTGGCTTCCAATAGAACAATGTATCAAATATAAAATTCTACTACTCACCTACCGTTCACTAAATGGATCAGTCCCTGTATATATTTCCTCTCTTCTTAATATCTCTTTAAGTTCTCGTGAAGGTCTTCGTTCCTCTAATTCAACAAATTTAACACAGTTAAGAACAAAGAGGAGTTGGGGAGACAGAGCTTTTACAGCTGCTGTACCCCGGTTATGGAACTCTCTACCCCATTCAATCAAAATTTATTTATTTATTTATTTCTAGTCTTTTGACAGGGTAGCCCATTCACCAACTTGACGTCGTGTTCCATGGGGCCCTGAAAATGTCAGCCAATCAAAATTTGTTCCAAACAAAATTGAAAACCTATGATGTAATTAACGTTGTTGAATTATATTTAATTATGTTAAATTATTTTTGTTTAATGTAGTTACCTTGTTACAATGTAGGCGCCTTGAGCATCTCTTGGGGTGGATATGTGCGCATTATAAATGTTGTTATTATTATTTATTATTTCCTTTGCATTCCAGTCCAGTTATAAACATCTACATGTACTACACTGTACATGAACATGTATGTTTGTCATAGAGCCTTGAGATGTAACTTTCAACTTTCAAGTAATTTAAACCATTCTGTACCAGTTTTTAAGAAATCTGAATGCTGTTTTATTTGTACCGGTACTTATTAAAAGAGAGAAAACAATCAAACATAATTACATGAAATTCAAAGAGAAGGTTGAGTTCTGGGAAGAGGTAAAAAAAAATAATTTGTGAGCGTTATCATTGTTATTATGCAAGGGTGGAAGAACATCAGATTAAACATGTTCCTTGAAAAGCATGGATCTTCAAATGCCTTCATATTCTAAATATGACATAAAATACGTAAAAAACGGGGGGGGGAGGTTTTTTTCGCCATGTGCTCGTGTAGTCCCATGTACATCATTCTGTGTTCAGTGCTTGTAACTTTGCCAAGATTTGGCCAAATTTCTTATCATTTTGATGATTCCAGAACCTTGCAATACACAAAAATACTTATATACTAGATGATCAACCTTTTCTGATAGATTCCACAGCGTTTCTTTCACAATGCAATCACATGACCAGAACTCAACTTTATTTTTAAGCTAAAAGTTGTCATACAGGTCAATAAAAATAAAAATGGGCATACATGTATAATTGTCAGTTGAAAGTGAAACTAGGAATTCCTTTCAAGCTCTTAAAAGATGAGATAAAATGGTTGAATGGGAGACAATTTTTTATTTCATTGGATTATATTACCTTAATTTCAAACAAGAGGAATAACAAGAGTTTTTACTACATAATACCATATGAGGACCTGGGGGGTGTTTCACAAAGAATCTAAGTTGAACTTACCGTATCTCTAAGTTGGACTTAACAATTATGGAAAGCCATTAGCATCCTTGGAAATATTTAGTAAAAGTTTTAAATCATTCATATGTTCTATTACCATGGGAGATTTCATGTTCTTGATGTGGAATTTATGAACAGTCTGAAAATACATGGATTTTTGCTTTTTAATATATTTCATTATGAGGCTACAAATGGCTCTCCATAATATTTAAGTCCAACTTAGAGTTAAGTTCTACTTAGAATCTTTGTGAAACACCCCCCAGTTGTGATATAGAGTGAAACTAGGAATTCCTTTCAAGCACTTAAATGATGAGATAAAATGGATGAATTGGAGACATTTCTTTAAATTTTATTAAATTATATTACCTTAATTTCAAACAAGAGGGATAACAAGGCTTTTTACTCCATAATACCATATGAGGACCAGTTGTGATATAGACAAGTATTGTTTATCCTCTTTATTTAAAGAGAAAGTTGAGTTCTGGGAAGAGGTGAAATATAATTAGTGAACTTTATCATTCTTTTAATGCAAGTGTAGAAGAACATCAGATAAGACATGTTCCCTGAAAAGCATGGCTCTTCAAATGCCTTCATATTCTAAATATGTCATGTTCATCGTAAAACTCGGGGGGTAGGTTTTTTACGCCACGTGTTCGTGTAGTCCCATATACATCTTTCTGTGTACAGTGTTTGTAACTTTACCAAGACTGAGCCAAATTTCTTATCATTTTGATGATTCCAGAACCTTGCAGTACACATCAATACTTAAATGCTAGATGATCAACCTTTTTTGATCAATTCTTTGTTTCTTTCACAATGCAATCGCATGACCAGAACTCAACTTGATCTTTAAATCAGCTTTGAATTTTAAGATTTTAAAGTCTCTGCAATGTGAAAGAAATGGTATAATTTACATGGAGAGAATTATCAGTTTCTATTCATAATAGTTCTCAACTGTGCAATGACAGTATGCTAAACGTGCCTTAACCCTTTGAAGACTACATGTACATATTCTATATACATGTACTCCAGCACAAGTTATCTTACTTACTGTAGGCATCGTAGGCAACATGAATTTATACTTGATTTGTGTGATTTATACATTGACAGGACGATGACACTGATGCAACTATGGCTCAAGTTAAGAAGACATACTATCTCATGCATACCAACCAAACATAAGACTACGTGATGAAACAGGTGGGTATCTTTTAAGTTTTTCTATAATAAAAGAATATTTGTCACACACAACTTTTTTAATTGACCAACTTGATTACAAACCTGGTTTGTAAATAACAAAAGAAGGTTTGGCGAAACAAAAGGAGGTTTGACCTCAAACCTTGGTCTGAGCTCAAACCTTGCTTTGTGAATTCGGGCCAATAACAATAGTGGTGAGTATGGTTGCTCTGGTGTATACTATTTGTGTGTGTGGGTGGGTGTGTGTGTGTTTGTTTGTGTGTTTGTCTATGTCTGTTATGATGAAATGCTGGAAAAAATACAGGAAAAAGATCCGGAATATAAACCTACCGGTAATCTAGATATGATGTTCTGAATTATTATATGGTAATTTTGTGTGCGCTTTAACAGCCACTCTCCTTGACGGATTTCTTTCAAATTTTGTATGGACATCTTGGTATAATCTGTACATGTACACACTTATAACTTTTGGTGATGCTGCCCCCAGTGTTCCCTCTTCTATAGGGTAAAAGGCCATATTTTGGGGGATGGTTTGTGTGGGCTCTACAGGCCACCTTTTCAAGGGATTTTGTTCAAATTTTCAACAAAGGTGTATCTTGGTATAATGTACAAGCCTATAGATTTTGGTGATGCTGCCTCCAGTCAAAGGGTCTTTTATAGGGTCTTTTATAGGGTCTTTTATAGGGTCAAAGGTCATATTTTGATAGATGTCTTCTAGTTTGCGGTCTAACTGCATTATTTCTTGACAGATTTCTTTCAAATTTTGTATGGAGGTGTATCTTGGTACAATCTACACACCTACAACTTTTGGTGATGCTGCCCTCAGTGTTCCGTCTTCTATAGGGTCAAAAGTTCATATTTTGGTAGGTGTCTAGTGGCATGACGGATTTCTTTCAAATTTTGTATAGAAAATTAAAAATGTATTTTGGTACAATCTACATGTTTTGGGCGATGCTGCCCTCATTGTTTTGTCTTTAATATGGTCAAAGGTCGTCTTTTATAAGCTCTAACTGCCACATTTCTTGACGGATTTCTTTCAAATATTGTATGGAGGTGTGTCTAATTAGTACAGTCTACACATCTTTAGTGTTTGGTGGTTGTCTTTTGTGCACTCTAACTGCCACATTTCTTGACAGATTTCTTTCAAATTTTTCTACAGAGATGCATTATACTCTAATCTACACACATATTGGTTTGGTGATGCTGCTCCTAGTCTTGACAATAGTCTGAGCCACTAGTGGCTATAGTGGGAATCTCTACTTCATCCTTTTGTTTCAGGTAGGGGAGAGGGGATCTTCCTTCGAACATAAGGATAACACAAAATTGCTGCCACTGCCGGGGGATACATTCGAATTGTGCG
>BEXV01000664.1:145476-163499 GCA_003118195.1 Hemicentrotus pulcherrimus
GTGCACTCTAACTGCCACATTTCTTGACAGATTTCTTTCAAATTTTTCTACAGAGATGCATTATACTCTAATCTACACACATATTGGTTTGGTGATGCTGCTCCTAGTCTTGACAATAGTCTGAGCCACTAGTGGCTATAGTGGGAATCTCTACTTCATCCTTTTGTTTCAGGTAGGGGAGAGGGGATCTTCCTTCGAACATAAGGATAACACAAAATCGCTGCCACTGCCGGGGGATACATTCGAATTGTGCGGCAATACAGATTGTGATACCGGTATATCCGGTTAATAGCATATGAACAAAATGCCATATATTCAGTTGTTGAGGCTTAAAACAAGTAAAATTATTAATAAATAGAGAATTAAAATCATATTTCCCATTTTTGTCATATTTACTGGACGCCCATCTTATTTACCGGACGGTATTTACTAGTATTTACCACCGGTAATTACCGCCACCGGTATTTACCGCCCAACCCTGGTTTAAATGAATGGCAACTGCTGGAATATAGGACTTACATGTATTCACTTACATGTAGTTCTGTGTTCGGGAGCGTTAAAATGTCCCAAAATGGGCGGAGCCAAATACACTCAGACAGAATGGTGACACTACAGCTTACATTCAAATGAGGCAATCTACCCTTCCAACCTTAATTTTGTCATCTAAACATGTACTACCTACTCTATTTGTCTGCATGGTCTGAACGTAAGCTCATGCAGTTTAACCCATCAGTTGGGAGCGATGACATGTTCCTCTTAGTGCATTCCCAATGAGTTTGATTTACTATTATCCATTCAGTGAGTTAATTAGCTGGTATTGTTGAGATGGTATCTGCTTAATACTGGAGTTTATATCAAGATGTATACTCCAGTATGCAGATCGAGATACTGCAGTATTTTAAAAGAAGCTTGAGTTCTGAGAAAGGTGAACATTATAATTAGTGAGCTTTATTCTTTATACTGTGGATGAAGGTGTTCTCTGAAAAGAACGACTAACCTAGTATAACCTTCAAATGCTCTCATATTCAAAGTGTGATAAGAAATTAACAGCTAACGGTTTGTGGACCACTTTTTCTGCAACATTTCTGTGCACAGCTAGTGCATGTAACATTTAGCAAGACACTAGGCCAATTTCTGATCATTTTGATGACTGCAAACCTCACAGTTTACCGGTACATATACATGTACAGGTGAACACCTATGTACAACATGTATACTGGTACCCCTTTTCTTTATATGCTATGTGATTAGCCTCACCCTATATCGCTTCAAGTTCCAGACAGTTTTTTTTTCACAATGAAATCACATGACCAGAAATCATTTTTTATCTTTTATTATTACAGAATATGTTTAGTTTTGGTCAAGGCCATCAGTGCTTTATTCATTATACTATTAAGGGCAGTTATAGTCACATAATAGGCAATTGTAAGCTAAATTTTCCACTGTGTAACTGAACAATGAACACCTCTTAGAATTAAGTTTATATATCTGAAGTCAATAGCACGACAGTGAGCTTAGATGAGACCAAATATGAAGTAAAATAGGTACATGTACATGTATGCAGAACTACACAATAGTCTGTAATACACTGTACATGTACATGTATATATGACATCAAATGACCAAATCCCTGTGAGTTTGACTTGCCCTGAACATTGCATCCAAATTATTTTTCAAAAATATTTTATAGGAAGCTGAACTTCCTGTAGAATCGGAGGGAACTATAATAAGGAAAGGCTAAAGTTCGATAAAATTGTTAAATATCTTCAGCTAGCTCACAAATTATACAAAGTATAAGTGCCAATTGAGGTACACACTGAGTACCGGTAAAACCTTTTTGTGTTCACTATTGAAGGTTAAGTGTGAAGGAATTAATTTCTAGGATCTCATCCCATCTACCCCTTTCCCCTTTTCAGCCTGCCTCTACTTAGCAGTAGTTATTTCGTATTTGATTTTTGTTGTTGAAAGGGAATAAAGAACATCTATACCATGGAGTCAACAAAAACCTGATTGTTGTGTATATGCTATTCTCCTTGTTTCAAGCCCCTGTAGTGTACCACAGTATCTGAAATTGTTTATTTGAATTTACAAAATGTTATGAATTTGACCCAATAGCATTTCTATGTGCAGAAAAATATCAAAGAACCCTTCCTCATTTTCGAAATATCTTAACGAGAAATTGAATTTTAATTGGCTTTACACCTACATGTGCCCTTAAATGTACGAACCAGTATATTATGGATGAGCTGTTTTGAACTACTTGCAATAATGAGGTCAAGTCAGTTTAAAGGTACTATGTCCCATTTGCAGGCCAAAAAAATTAAAAAGTTAAATTCCAACTGCATTTGAAAGATAATACTAATTTAGAACTTCTAAATAGAATTTAGAACTTCTAAATACTAATTTAGAACTTCTCTAAAAAAAGTGGGGCTTGAAAATGTCTACAAGTGGGAAAATAACGACTATTAGTTGTCAAATCGACTTTGGGCTATAGAGCCCAAAAGTAATAGTCTTGATTTTGAGACAATTGTACTGAATGGTCATACGTTTTATGCTCCGCAGAGATTCACTCAGTTAAATCTTGGCCATCACAAGAAGTGGGTTATTGATGTAGACAAATGCTCATGTACATCTGTTTTCATGTACGTTATTACCAAAGAAGAAAAAAAAAGCCAGTCTGCAGTCACTCAATAGTGTCTGACAGTGAAGTCTAGCAAGTAAACATGTTTCCTTGCATAATTTGAATATGAGGACACTGCTAACGTTTAAATTTCACTGATAGGACATACATGACATATTCATAATTCCTGCAAAGTTCGACAGCATTTGAGGTTGGCTGCAAAAGGGACATACATGTAGTACCTTTAAGGTACATTTTTATTAGCCAAGACCATTGAGGGCTTTTGAGGGTGGGTGAGTGAGTGAGTAGATGGGTGGCTGGCTGGCTGGGTAAGTGAGTGAGTGAGTGGGTGGGTGGGTGAGTGAGTGGGTGAGTGAGTGAGTAGGTGGGTGGGTAGGTGGTAGAGTTCGTGGATGAGTGAGCGAGCGATCGAACAAACATACAAACAAATAAATAAATTGACCTTTTGATGCTACTCATTATACTTATGGTACTCGTGCAGCTCAGTATTAGTTTAAGGCATTGTACATGTACTCCAATGTTAGAGACCTCCATGTACACTGTATATTGATTTCAAATCTACTTGAAATCTACAACACCCTCCATAATTCTAATTCCAATTTGTAGGTTTGGAGGCTAGTGTCAATGCCATTATTGATTATTAACATTTCTATTATGTTTGTCCTTATACTCGCATTGATTCAGCTGCGTTACCATGCATGGTCGATGTTGACATGTAGGGTTGGAAAATGTGACACATGTCCTGTCAACATTATCATTTTTTCCTGTGGTAGTAGTGTAAGTTACATGGGGTACATGGAGAGGATAGAATCTGGTTAACTTGATTAAAACAAGCTTCATTGTGAAAATGTAGTTCAGATTGATTATTTTGTTATGAAGCAAATGATCACAACTCCGAATTCATGAGTAATAAACTTGTTGACCTACATGTAGTGAAAAGGAAATTGGAAGGGACTTTGTTTTGCTTTAATAATTATCCACTCTTACCAACTAATTCCAGGTATCAAATTTGTCTTCTTCTTATAAACCTGGTTATTGAAATACTCTTTTGACCCCTCCCCTCCCATTTGTACAGCATAGATCTTTGAATAATTCAACTTACATCAAGATTCTTTTCATAGAATCTCCCAAGAGGCTTGGAAAAGGAGTGGTTATCTATTTTATTATCTTTTTTAAAGGTATGATGTGATTTCTAGATATATTTATTTTTCATTACAGCATGAGAAATGGCTAAGCTTCACCTTGGGTGAGATGACTGTCATGGAGGCTCTTGATCTTCTCAACAATCTCATTGATGAATCAGATCCTGATGTGAGCATACAAAATCAACACACTGGTTCAATCAAATCTGTCTAATAAGGTGATGTAAGGGAAACAGGTGGCCTTTAGAGACAGGTTCTTCAACACACATTTCCTTGAAGAAGGAGGCAATGTGGGTTACCACTACAGACAAGTGGCCTCTATAGACAGGTGGTCACCAAAGCAGGTTTAGCTGCAATTCTTGATAGGGACACCTGTGAGGAAATATCCTCTCAATTGGAGCCAGAATATTAGAGCATATGAATTAACCCTTTCAGCTCCAAACAGATGATACATACAGCATATATTTTGCCACTTGTTCGACAGACCAGTTGGTACCGGTAGTTAGATTTGGTACAAATGACCCCCAAATATTCACATATCTTTTACACATAGAGATGCGACAGATGTCTCACTTTGTGCATTTTTGGAATAATCACTGCCAAAGTGATAGAGGTGCTTCATGAATACCCTTTGTTAGCACTTTTGAGAGAAATACTTTCTCCTGTGTATCAGAGAACTTCATGTCCCATCTGTGAATATATACATGTGTATCTGCCATGAGCTTAAATCCAGTATTAATCTTGATTGGTTTTACAAGTTTGGTGCACATTACCTTTTTAATCTGCCTATGGGCAGATTGTACCTACAAATTGGCTTATTGTAATTGAATACACATATTTGATAAGTTCTTTGGTTTTTATGTTTCTCCCATTTGCCTTTTTACAGACAGACTTGCCTAACATCTACCATGCTTTCCAGACTGCTGAAAGGATCCGAGAAAAGCATCCTGATGAAGACTGGTTTCACCTCATCGGTCTTATTCACGACATGGGTAAAATTATGGCCATGCATGGACAACCACAGGTAGGTGTAAGGTGGGAACAAAAATTTGACACCATTCGGGTGTTAATTACCCAATAAAAGGTGTTGTCAATCAGCAATAGTGGTCTTCAATTTTATGACCAACAGTTATTGTATAGTGCACTCTGCCCTTAACCTACTGCCAAAAGGAATGCTTATCATAATAATTTTTCCCTCACCCTTGAAATATGGAGGTAATACCTGGGGTATTTTTTGGTGGGACAGTGAGTATTTACCTGCCTGAGAGACCTGTGCACACATTAATGTGTAATTCAACAAAATTTGTTGTCAACGAAATATAATGAAATACACATAGACACTAACTACTATGTGGCTTTGACTGTAGAAGCAGAAACTTTCATGACATAAAACTTTTGTGAAATATTAATAATTTCCACTTTCACAGTAAGAAACTTCTGCAAGTTTAGTGTGGTGTCTATTAAAGTCAAACATTGTTCAGTTATATTGAAGAACATTTCATGCCCACAAAAGCTCCAGGTTTTATTGTAACTGCCTCTTAGGGATTTTTTTTGCTATGACTCGTTGTGTGTAAGGAGCTGCCACAGAACATTTGCTTTTACACCTGTATACATGTACTTTGTACTCCAAAATGCGAGCTAGTGCAACTGGTAGTGTTAAGTGCGAATACTGCTGAAAAGCTCTCATGTTGTATGGGCAAATTTGACTTACTGTGTATCTTGCAGCTTGTAATGCAAAAAATTGTTTGAGATGCAACAGGACATTTCATTTTGTGTCATCTTGTCTCAAAAAAGGGGAATTTTTAAAATCTTGATTGAAAATGCTTAAAGTTAAACTAAGAGACTGAGTAACTATTTTGTTTGTATGCTGCTGTTGTTGTTGTTTTTTTTGTTTGGGGGGGGGGATACCTGTTAAAACTCTTTATTGCACATTGAGAAACAAAACTATAGATAAAAATTTAATGCAGGTAATAATTCTTTTGCCAGTTTTCGACTGTTGGTGACACATTTGTGGTAGGATGTCACCCTCCCCCAAGTCTTCCCTACGGTCTCAAGAGCTTCACAGACAATCCTGACCTCAATGACCACCGTTACAACACCCGCCTCGGCATCTACAAGCAGAACTGTGGCCTTAGCAAAGTGACCATGTCATGGGGTCACGATGAGTATCTCTATCATGTCCTGGTGAAGAATAAGACCACGTTGCCTGAGGAGGGTCTTTACATGGTGCGCTTTCACTCTTTCTACCCGTGGCATAGGGGTAATGAGTACACCTTCCTGATGGACAATAAGGATAAAGAGATGATGAAATGGATCCATGAATTCAAGTGAGTCATTGATTTCTACATCTTTCTCAAGCTTGTTTCCTTTTTTTTTGGGGGGGGGGTGTGTCTCAGTCTACATCTATTTGTTCCTATCTCTCTTTTTTTTCAGTTCCAAAGTTATCTCTCTTTATTTTTCTTTCTGTCTGTGTGTCTCTCCCCCCCTTTTTTTTTCTCTCTCTCTTTCTTTCTTACCCCTACTTCAAATATACATTCATTTTTTTGGTAGTAATTATAATGATAACAATGATGATGCTAATAATTTTTGATATTTTGTAACACTCATAATATACCGCCTGTATTTTGTCCTCCCTCTCTTTTCTTACAGCCAATTTGACCTCTACTCCAAGTCAGATAGTTTGCCCAACATTGATGCCTTACGACCGTACTACCAGTCCCTCATCGACAAATACCTACCTGGAAAGCTTAAATGGTAGATTTCAGCATGAATTCCTTTGTAATTTAATACCATTATAAAAACCTAAAGCCTCACCCGCATATTGGCATAGTTTACCTAAAAATAGAGCGGCCAAATAAAATAACTTTATCATAGTTTACGTCGGATTGTATCTTATAATTAACAGGGGCATTGCTAGAGGGAGAGGGGGTAAGGTGTCAGACTCCTCTCCAATAAAGGTTTTAGATCAGCTACAATTGTAACATCTTTATAGGCTGTAAACAAATCTTTTAAAAAGATGACATTTTTTTGCTTGTTTTGAAAAAAATATATAAACAACTGTTTGGCAAATTTTTTTTCAGCTACCCTGTGAACGCCCCTTCCCCATTCAAAACGGAATGTGGACAGCTAACATCTTTTTTATCACATTGATTATTCATACACCTTGTAAATGTCTTTTTTCTTTTCTTCATAACTCAAGAATGCAAATTAGACTGGTTTAAATAGGGCCTTTATTGAATACTTTTAGAAGTAAACTTTTATATTTAACATTATTAAGAAATGTATATCAGGACAAATCAATTTTTCACATACTTAAAACTAGATTAATTGGTAAGGGCATTAATAATTTAGTTGTTAACTGTATACATCAATGGTAATGGGAATTTTCATATTGTGTAATTTCTAAGTCATTCAGGGTCATGTGAAAGGACATCCTGTCGCTGGAATTCTAAACTTGAAAAGCTGATCTGTTACCCATTGACTTAACCTTTTACCCCATAACTGCATCTGACCCTTGGTGTCAGTGCAGTGATCACACATTCATGTTCACTGCCACTAACCTCTTTATTCCACCTTATTTGGAATGTTTCGTTATGAGCTTGGGCCATGATGGATCACCCCTTTTAAACCCCTAGATGACCACTGTGGAAGTTTGTGGGGTCACGACCCTTCACAAACCACCCTCTGTTTAGATTGGCCCAACCCTGCTTAATATAAATACAGTTAAAGTAATCATTTGATGATCTGTGACTGTCAGAGTGTGGGAAGAGAAGTTTTAATATGGATAGCACTAGCTGTTCTCTATTTTTGTGTGTGCATACAACTTCTTCCAATATTGGATGATCATCATCCTTTTATGACAAATTGCAATGCAACAACATGCACAAATTTTTATAGTAAAAAACAATTTATATTCTATTTTACTGTCATACATGTACCAGTATGTAATTATCAGTGTGTATATATTGTACTTGCATTAACTTTCTGTACTATAATGAATAAGAATTGTTCCTGTTGAATTGCTATTTAAGATTATGAGAAGGAATTGAAATGAGTCAATTTTTTTTACTGATATGATATGAAAGCTTGGGAGGTGTTTATTGAAACTATCATGAGACGGTCTGACTTCTTGGACATCCCATAGAATCATGTTTTATATTTGTTTCATTTGGGATGTCCGCAAACCTCTGACCCTTGTAACAAAGTGTTTATCAGCCAGGTCAGTAAGTGGTTTGATTCATATGTCTGATTTTTCTCAGGAAGATGTGTAAATATCCATTTATTACATAATGGTAAATTTAAGCGTGGATAAATTCAGTATAGATATACTGCGCCTAATACAAAGTATCGTACTATTACCCCGGCTGTAGCTGAACTGCCATAATAAGGCGCTAAAGCATTCAAGGAATTTCTTCCCCATTTCATTTATCTGAGTGGTGAATGGGAAATGTAGATTCAAATTAGCTTCCCAATTGACATTATTGGGTGGGCTTGGACCGCAAACCATGTAATCCACAGTTCTGTGACGTCAACTAGGCACAGACACCTTTACAAATCATTCTTTTTCTAATATCTTATTGTATATGACTGCACTCACTTTCGTAACTTATATTTTCAGGGATGCCAGTTAGAATTGATCAGAGGGCCTTGAAATCACCTAGAATGAGCTATTTTGTACCAAAAAAAAAGCCTCAACTATGGTCTGGAAATGAATCGCCAAGGCCTGATTTCAGGCTGTAATGCCTGAAAACTGGCATCCCTGACTTATGTTTTCTTTCATGCCAATTCTTTTAATTGAATTGTTCTGGCTTTTATTTGGGGAGAGAGTACAAGAAATGAGAAGACTTAGAATAAGGATAAATCAAAGATAATGACATAATAGCAAGATAGGTATAATAGACGGGCATGCAAGCAAGGGTTGTGACATGAATGTGATTTGTGCATCAACTCTTGTCAGTTTTCAATTTTCATGAATCTTTATGAATCTTATTACCATTGTTGAAAGAAGACCTTATCATGACAAAAGTCATGCTAAAATATATGAATGTTATGCAATTCTAATACATTCTATGAAATCATGTGGTAATGATCAGTGATACACTGTTATACATGTATGGTTATTTCATAATAAAATTTCATAATACTTTGATGATATTCATCCAAAGATATCTTTAGTTTATGGTTCTTCCTGGTGTCAAACCATGTAATAGAGGATGAGAGAGAGAGAGAGAGAGAGAGAGAGAGAGAGAGAGAGAGAGAGAGAGAGAGGGGGACAGGTAGTAGAGGAAAAAAGACAGATTGTAAAGATAGAATTTTACAAAGTTTCGAAAATAAAAAACAAATAAAAAAATCACCCTCTATTAAAGCTAGATAAACGAAGATCAAAGCAATCTACTAGACTGTAAAAATGGAAATATACCATGAGGGCCTTGGTTTCTTCAGTGACTCTTTAATAATGACATTCTATACAGGCCGAGATCTTTAATTTCAACATGGACAAAATGTCAGTTTTGTCTCGCCTGCCTGCGTAGCAAAAGCAATTAGGCAGCTTTTCCGGTCACAACGGCGGTGTCAGTGTCAACATCAATAAGTTTTTGAATTTTTAATAAATTCTTGAAAGTATATTTTCTCATAATTCAAGTATCCCCAATCATGTGAGTAGAATTTCAGGTCACTAAAGATCATTTCAGGTCACAAACTTAGACCATGTTGTGGCATCATCATCATCAAAAACTTAACCTGTGGTTGAGTTTTGGGGGTATTCTTCTCAAGAGGGCAAACAAAAGATTTAATGAAGCACCTCCATCACTTTGGCAATGATTATTCTAAAATTCACTAATTGGGATGAATCCATGTTAAATGATCGGTTGATATTTGGGGGTCATAATAGTACCAAAGCTAACTACGAACGAACTGGTACCTTTTGAGCTTTGGAATGATCAAAATGCACTTTGTGTTCTTGGAATAATGTAAATCTGTACGATTGAAAACTCAATGATTTCTTTGGCATCCTGGTGAAACAACATTATGCCACAATGCATCGTTGTTATAGCCTTGTATACAGTAGTTATAATGCAGAATAAAAAGAAACAATTTCAAGAAAGGCAACAATAATGTATACAGACAGAAATCAATGTAACTTTTCAAACTTATTTTTATTAACAATATGCACATGTGAAACCAAATAAAAGTAAGACATTGGTAAAATATAACTACAATAATCGACAATAATATATCCCATACTATTTCTGACATGGTCTAGATCAGCCACGAGTCTATTATGTATGACAAATGAAAGACATTACCACTATACTAATACAACTTTATAACAACATCAAACGTCATATTTCATCCCCCCCCCTCCCCTTTCCACACACTCAAAAAAAAAGGGGGACTGTAAAATCCAAGGCAATATGCCACAGCTGTCTGTGCATGGACATAAGTCATTTGTATGATTGGACAACCCCGGAGGAAAACCCATCAAGACAATACGTACGTGTTAATGAAAGTTAGATAATAATGTTCCTTTATGCACAGGTGGTACATTCTATGATACACAAGTGGAAGTAATCTTCTCAAGAAGGCAAACAAAAGGTATTCGAGAAGCAAGCACCTCCATCACTTTGGAAGTAATTATTCTAAAATGCACAAATTGGGACTTCTCCAGGTTTCAAGGATCCAATGTTTTGGGGTCATCACTACAATTGCTATCTCCGAAGGTGCTTATTAACATGCACTTTGGAAGCTTTTGAGAAGAGAAAAATAATACATCACCATAAAGGTGATTTATTTGAACGCACATTTACCTGTGTATACAGATATTCACTTGGTTTAAAGCTAATTCCCCAGCAATTTGGTTGAGGTTGCTATTTATATGATTAAAGATATCACCTCATAGTCCAAGATAACCTTTCTAGCAACTAAAAAGAATAATTATGACATCATCATATAAATTGATATGATAATGATACTAACCTGTATGCACCAGGTTTAAAGATATGTATCCAGTTGTCGTAATGCTATTCAACACACAATATTGATTACACAACTATTACAAAATATCAGATGAAATAAAAACCCAAAATAATATTGTAACTTCATAATGAAAATAACATCATACTCATAATTAAACAATCGAGTTCAGATTAGCAACACATACAAATGTTCTTTTTTCTTCAAAACAGTTATTGCCTTACCTTACAACACTAATGGATAAGTTTTTATTTACTAGGCAAATAATGTGTATTTTTAGCATTTAGGAGTAAAAATATTTGTCAACAAACTAACAAATTTTGTAAATACATAGTTATTGCTGCTTTCACGATTAACCTACACATAATCAATTTTACACTTGTATAATGAGTTGATTGTAAGTTATACATGTACCTTTCTTATTTATATCAATGATGTTTAATAAACCTGTGTACAAATAAATGAAATATTTAACATTTCAAAATTAACTAAAGATTCACAGGGATCTATTTTCATCTGAATAATAAGATTAACATACAGCAAGGAATATAGGTTTGATTTTGGTAATGAGATAAAAACATTTCAAAAATATTAAAGCCAAGTATATGTAACTGTGGGTAAAAAGATTACCGGTATAGCATATTAACTTTGTAGCACTATCACTTTGAACAATAATGCTTATCACACAGCCTTAACTTTTGAGTCTAAAGTCTCAGCTGAATGATTAGAAGAAAGAGAAAAAGAAGCAAAACGAAAAATAGATGAGATAGAAAGTAGAGGTAAAGTTGTTAAATGATGAGAAAATTCCATTCCTTAAATGCTTCCCAATTATTTTAAATACCAGTAGACACTATGTAATTTCTATGAATTCTATTTTGGAAATGTTGTTTTGTTGAAATATGAAATGTCAAAATTGTCCCTTTTAAAAAGGAATTTCCCTTTAGGCCTAAACAAAAAAGATGTTGTATTGCCCTTTGTGACTGACCCAAAAATCCTATCTTTAAAAAAAAGAAGAGTTTTTTAGAGTGAAAAAATGAAGAAAAAGGGAAGTTGAAGAAATAAAAAAGAAGATTTCTGCTGACCGACTCATGTTTTGGCACCTAAAGAGCAATACATTTTTTTTTTTAAAGGGCTTATGTCTATGCATAAGATCATTAAAGATATCATTTTCTACACACCATTTTATGTCATTCATTGATCAATATTCTTCATGAAGTTTCTAGAGCAAGGATAATTAGGTTAATTTCTGTTTACTAAAAAAGTAGTTACTCTCTGATAGCAAGATTTGTTTAAACTTCGAATTTTGAATTCATGTATCTAGAATTTATAGAAAATATACTATTGACCTATTTTTGTGATTTTATGATTTTTATTCAAACACAATCCAAATTTCAGGTTTGGTTTCAATTTAACCACGCATGAAAAAGATTGAATTGTGATCATGCTCCATAGTTTGTGAATTTAAGGAAATATTTCAATCAAGGGAAATTCTTTGATGTTTCCTTTCCTCTTGTTAACTCAAACCTTGCCCATGAAACTGCATTTACATGTAGGTCACATGGAATTTGGACTACATCATGTGACATTAGGCTATGGCAAGTAACATTGCCTGTATTATTATGTTCATGTTGGAATGCTTAGGAGCCAGTTTGGAAGTATTCTATGACTGAAAAACACAAATGTGTTAATGACAAATAAATATTAAATAGGAGAAGGCATCAAATCCTACAGGTAAATTTTCAAATTGATATATATCAATAACAATATAAACAGAGTAATAAAGATGAACTATAAACAGAATTTGAATACCTAAATAAACCCCTTTAATTTTTTTTTTGAAAATCAAGTTTGATCAATAATAGCTCTTTTATCACAGCATACCGGTAATTGCTTTGGTATTATCATTAGAAATTATTTTTATTCCTCATTACCATAATTGTTATGATTTTGCAGCCATGGAGTGAGCATTACATTCAATGAGCATTACATTCAATGGGCACAATCAAAAGGGAGAAGTTGCAAAATGAACTGATAAGCACTGGTCATGCTGGTATTGTTAGGCAGCACTCTTCTTTTTTGACAAAAAATAAGAGTGTTATTTTGTTTGTAAATGATAGTGAGTTTTATTGTTCCCAGGCCCAACTGGACATCCATGAATGCCCAATTGCAAAGAATCTGAAATGGAAATTCATGCACTATGGTCACATGTCAGGCAAAATTTGCAACTGTTAGGTCATCAACTTTCTGAAGCATCATGCATGGATTAACAACTGTTGAAAAGAACTGTGCAATAGGGTAATTTGAATGCACAGTCTAACAAGAGCAGTGCATTTTGCAACTTTTCCATTTGACCTTGCTCCTTATCTTGATCTACTGCACATTACATGACTGAAAAATCATAACAAATCGGGTATCATTTTAAAAAGGAACAAACATACTTTCTAATGATACTAAACATAAAAATGATTATGCCATGACAAGAGAGATTAATTGATCTTCCTTGAGTTTTCAACCGTTTAAAAAAAATCTACTGTCCATTGTGAGAATAAAGTACAAAATAATAAATGCTTCTTTATTCTCGACAAAGACAGAAATGAGTCTGATTATAGGGTAAGTACAACAGATGCTATACAACTGAAAATCTGGATAAATGCACGTATAAGTTATCCTTCATTTACATCAGTAAAACTGCAAGCCTCATTCTTTTTTTTTTTTTATAACTCCAACAACTAATCTGGATCAGACATTCTACATAAAACTTCAGAAAAATAGGGATTTCTACATATTTACAACATAAATATTAAATACAGCACATTTGTAATATCTTTAATCAAGCTTAAACTATGACTGTGACAGATACAAACATTCTATAAAATGGCAGGATAAATTTTGAATTCATTATTCTTCACATCCTTTTCTATTTGTAAATAAAACAAATAGATTGAATTCATATAACATCGAAAAAACTTTCTAAATAACCAGGAAACATAATCTGGACCAGAAATACTAATCTCAGCATTTTTTATATTCATCTTGTTGAGAATGCAGTAGACCTAAATAGGCCATTTGAAGGTGTCTATATCAAATATATAAACAAGATTGTACTACATGTATATTTCTTCATAATTTCCTGCTACAGCGTATATACTGGACTTTCAGAAGTAAGATACATGTAATGCACATCTCAACCGAAATTCCAAATACAAAATACAGTATTCTTTAACAAGACAAGAAAGTAAAAAAAAACATCTCTATAAATGTAAATGGAATCTTTTTTTGTCAATACATAAAAACTGTACTGAGGTCATAAATTTTATACACTTTATACACTGGGCCCTGTAACATAAAAATTATAATCAATTGAAATTTTAAGATCTTCCAAATAAGACAATGCATTGATATAATTGGTTGTATTTACAATTGATTGGCAGCTCCTATGATACAGAGTCCAAGTTCCAGTTTTTAGACCTTCGTTCACATATGCCACATATTGCAACTCTTTATAAGATGCAGCCTAAAACTCAGCTTCACCTTTAATGCGGTATACAAATGTATCTACATAGGGTTTCTATTTTTGGTACATATAATACATACAAATCCCTCTCAAAATTGGAACAGGAAATAAAGTCTGTACAAATATACAAATACATTTTCATTCATAGTCAAATTTAATTCTATCAATGATAATTGATAGATTTAGATACAAGTAAAATAAAAAAAAATTGATAAATGATTTGCTTATCTATCTGATGCATGACCACCAATTGTACATTAATTCCAGAAACATAATTATCATGTTCACTGCTCGTCTATAGATGTCATTTTTAAAGATCAAGGATATCATTTCAAATGATAACAAAACTTAATTTGAGACAGTTTTGAGCTTTTTAAATTTTGCGCGCACTTATCTAATACCTGTACAAGTAATTTGGCACTTTCAAAATAGTTCACCTCCTTTAGTAAAACAAATATTTAATCATCTTCTCAAAAACTGTTTTCAAAATTAGTATCTATATCCAGAAGTAATTTCCTCCAATCTCCATAATTTTGTCTTTTGTCTTTTGTAGGCAGTTATTTTCCAAATATGATCTTATTCAGAAAGAATGAATTAACTATTAATGGCAGCACAGCGATGAAAGATTGTATTTGCTGCTCAATTTCCCTATCTTGATTCATACAAGACAATACTTGGGCATTGTATTTGACATGATATGAGCTCACATAGTTTGTTTCTTAAACTTTGGGATTGAAAAATGGATTGCTATCAATAATAACCATAATTGAGTTGTGAATGTAAATCAGCAAATATATCAATATTCTACAAAGCAGGAATGACATGATTATTACAACAACAACAAAAACTTGAACAAAATAAGTGCACAAAACTGGGAGGAAGGATATCAACAACATACTAAAAAACTCCCACTCTTTATCACTCTGTACAGTATGTTTATCTTTCTCTCTGTCTTTCTTTCTTTCTTTCTTTCTTTCTTTCTTTCTTTCTTTCTTTCTTTCTCTCTCTCTCTCTCTCTCTCTCTCTCTCTCTCTCTCTCTCTCTCTCTCTCTCTCTCTCTCTCTCTCTCTCTCCCTCTCATGTTTCCAAATGCAGTTCATCATGGTTTGAAAACATTTTGCCTTCACTAAATGTACTTCACAATTGTAAACCTCCTATGTTTACGTCTTTGGAACCATCATAGGGAGGATGTACATGACGAGGCTGGATTTGAAAAATGATCTTGTTTCTTCAGCAAGCAATATGGCATATTGCAAGGACCATCTAGATGCAGACAAATGACTGCCTGAAAGCACAGCTTGTCATGACTCCACCAAGGAATAAACAAGAGTATCTGAATTGTTATACTTAACAGAGAAAACAAAAAAGTATGAGACACAAAAATAGGATAGTTACATGCATTTCCTAACTAGCAAAACACACTATCCATCTGTATGATGATATTCATCCTACTATCACCCCTTGGCACACTTCGGTTGATAGCATGATGTGATGTCCCCTTGAGCCTATAAAAACAACTATGTCTCTCATAGCAGTCATTATATCTATACCATCATAATTTAGTGTAAGTTTTTCCCAAGCTATGCAGTTGGATATTTTATTTTCCTTCTCCAAGCCTTCTGGTCTTCAGCACCCGCCAGGGTGAGGAAAGGTGCTCTAACATCTTTTTCTAGTGTCTCCTTTCAGGTTTTGTATATTTCCTAAATATACAAATAAAAATAGTGTTTTACAGAATAGAGACACACCAAACAAGAGGAAAGTGTGGTGCTTTTATTTGGTGTTTGTGTTAGTCTGTTCCTTTGTATTGCCCGTCTTGTAATCATTATACATGTAAGTCAATCTGAGATGCAGTGAACCAATTGATTGTCCCATCAGAGCTCTCAGTGAGAGTCTGCTGTTTCAGCACATTTTTAAAGATAAAGATGTTTGATGATGCTATTCTTTATGTTTTGTAACTTGTGTACAAAAAATATATATACAGAACTAGGTTTAAAAATCTGTTTTTATGATCATTTTAACACAAGGAATCATTTGAAAGCAAATGTGTGTTACTCTATTAAATACAAATGGCAAAACAAGCATAAAGAGTAATATTGAAGTGAGTTGAGTTATACAAGCATATAATATGAAAGGAAACAAAAGTATATCAAATCAACATCTACATGTAAATATTAAATATAATAAATCATTCTATTAAACATCACTTGAAATAATACTGATTAATTAGGTTTTCAAAAGTCGAAGAAAAACCAGACACGATAGCATCTCAGCTCTCTTTGCATTTTACAACAAGTCCACTGCCATTTTGAATCACAGCGGGCTTAAATTCAGCTTGAGCATTGGCACAGACATCCCAAGTTTGCTACTCTCCATCTACTACACGGTTGTGTTTCTTACAAGTGAAGGTGACCTTACTGGTGATTGTCTTGATGATCGAGTTTGTGAACGCGTCGGTGATGACCGTGGCATTGTTGAGCGTGTTGGTGATGATCGTGGCATTGTTGAGCGTGTTGGTGATGATTGTTGCGGGCTTGTTGCTCTGTGTGTTGTGTTGATTGTTGGTAACATGGGACATGTTTCAGCAGGTGTCATTGGCATGCTATCTGATGACCGACAGCGATCGTACGGTGGTGGACTTGCTAGGGTCGATATTGTACCTGCAAAAACAATCATTGATTGAATTAAATCAATGTGATGTGAAAAAGAATAAAACCAAATGACAGACTGTGATTAGCAGTTGAAATCAAAAAGATTTTGCCCCTGGAATGACTGCAATAATCCCTTTGAGGTCCCTAAAATTTTGTAAAGGAAATACGTTCATTTGATCTATTACTACTAGGGTGCTTAAAGAAAAGGAGAAAGTCCAAAACAAACAATAGTGTGAGCATGAATGATGTAGAATGGTTTGAAGAAATGCACTAAATAGAAAATTGAAAAGATGTTTGGAAGAAAAAAAGTTATATAATCATTTTTCATGTGAGGGCCAAGATAAAAAGTTTGATCATTTAAGTACTGATATAAACTACATGAAGCTAAAAAGTGACATCTCTATCACATTTTCAGTGAATACAATGCATAGAGTCCTACCTTTTCTCTTTCTAATATATGTTGGGGTATTCTAAGAATATGCAAACTCTGTCATCTGAATTATATCTAAAGGTGTAGTAGACTCAGAGTCAGGTAGTAGCCTAACATTATCAGGTCGGTCTGAACGTCTGAAATCACATGAATGTCATGATTAACCTCCTGATGTCTACCTAAGGATTTGGGTCAGGGTTATGATAGGTTACAGTGAGCTAGCATTATTTGCAATAGTTCCACCAATTCCATGATCTTACTTATATCTGAAGGTGTAGTCGGCTCTGAGCCCGGTAATAGCCTAACATTATCAGGTTGGTCTGAACCTCTGGAATCCCGGTTATGATTAATCTCCTGTCTGCCACTACGTTGTGAAGCATTCTGCTGTCCGTTGTATGGAGGCGGCATCTCAATTCGGTTACAGTCTTTGAAAAACCTATAAAACACAAATATTGGGATGATGAAAACAGATTGTAAAATGAGAAAATTTTGGACATCTTATTCTGGAAATGAATTCATATGTACCAATCACTAACAAAATGGTTCAAGGTAAAGACCAGTTCTGGTCATGCAATTGCATTGTGAAAGAAACGTTGTGGAATCGATCAGAAAAGGTTGATCATCTAGCATATAAGTATTGGTGTGTACTGCAAGGTTCTGGAATCATCAAAATGAT
>BEXV01000665.1:3476-35914 GCA_003118195.1 Hemicentrotus pulcherrimus
CCCCCCCCCACCCCCTCAAATGAAAGGAAACAAATCGTTCCAGTGCCCGCTTAATTGGTTGACTTAAGCTACGTCATTATTACCCTCTAAACATGTGTACACTTCCGAAACTGAATCAGTGAAACATGCCAGTTCTGTATATTTAAAATATATATATATATGAACACTGAACTGAACTCAAATACTAGCCTACGCAGTTTAGTGACACGAAACACGTGAATGGTTCCGAACACCAGATTTGTGAAACATGTCAGCTTTGTGTATCAAAATAATATAATTGTATATGAAACACTGAACTGAACTGAACACGATGTGTTTGTAGTCAATGACATAGAACGAGTCAACAGCTAGAAGTACCGATTGTGTATTTACCTTGACAAATGTTCAAGTAATACTGTCTTTCGTTTGTACTCTACAATGGATTTAGTCAAGATAACATAACTCCAAACAACAACTTTCTGATCAGATTGTTGTAAAATTGCGTGATGTGACAAAATTCCTATCATCACAAGCTATACATGAACAGTGATTTAGGCAGTATTTCAAGAATGTAAATCTATTGTAAAGACATAGTAAAGCTATACACGAATAGTGATTTAGGCAGTATTTCAAAAATATAAATCTTTAGTAAAGACATAGCAGTCACAAGTGGCTGCAGATTTTTTCAAAGGAGGGGGCGGGGTCCAATCACTCCCAAATTCTGACAAATTGTCAAGCAAAAAAAGGTTATCAGATTCGGCTGTGCTGATATTTCACCTTAAAATTGTTGACAATGAAACATAAGGGCGACCCTTAGACTTATAAATTCAGGACCCACCTGGTTCAAGTAGGTAGTGGATAAACGACCATATCGAGATATATTTCCTTTTTGGATGATTTTTTCATATTTCGTACGAGACACATACATTGCATGGATCGCCCATGAAGAGCTTTGCAATGTCGGGGTTT
The DNA here is from genome assembly GCA_003118195.1 of Hemicentrotus pulcherrimus. Classification (NCBI taxonomy): domain Eukaryota; kingdom Metazoa; phylum Echinodermata; class Echinoidea; order Camarodonta; family Strongylocentrotidae; genus Hemicentrotus; species Hemicentrotus pulcherrimus. Next base: position 4,425 of record BEXV01000665.1, read on the forward strand.
GTGAATGAATGATGCCCCATTCCAAACAAAAAATTCGGCCGCGAAGCGATTGATACTTCGAAAAATTTAACAGTCCACGAAATGTCCGTTGATAATACACCGTAAGTTTTGTGAAAATCGCGAATTCTATCGATTATCATAATTTGAACATGGTGTAACCGAAGAGAGAAAGCTTAATTACAAATAAAACATTCTGTGCAAAAGAATTTCCACCAATCTTAGGCTGAAAATGAAATATTCAATATTGAACAGTTTTCACAAATTGCTGACCCAGTTTCTGAGTGATCGTTTTCAGGAACATTGGTCTCCCGTACAATACTTTACTTCACATTCTAGTCACATTCACATTTCCAAGATGAAAGTTCGAATTTCCTCGACCTATACATTCAGCTTAAATGAAGAACAAACTTTTCTTTAAGGGAGATGTTTACTAGGTCAATAATTAGAAGGGTTAGACCTTGCTGATCAGAAGTCATTTATCTATGGAGCGCCTTATTTTGATACTTCTTTTTTTTTTTTTTTTTTGATAACATAACTGAAATTCTTTGATGGACCGAGTAAAATGAATGGAACTGAAAGACAAATTTGATAATGGCAAGACTTTTGTTTCTTTATTTTGTTTTGAAATTATGATAATTAGGTCACCGCTCAATGCTCCATAAATCAGTGGATCAACTATACCCTATTAAACCAGGCCTCAGTAAACTTAGCTCGCGTTTAGGAATATTAGCCCTTCTAAACATACTTAGCATTTGGACTTGGATTGTCTATTGCATTTTTTATTTTCCCTAAAGTTATCATAGCTGACTACTGTGCAGTGGAGAAAGGAAAAGGTTTCAGGGAATATGAAATACTTATCAAAGTTCACCCTCAAAAAACGACTTCGTTATACGCAATCCATATGATGTCTGGTTATGTACAACAAGGGAGAAAAACGATCTAAATATCTTAAACTACGCATATTTCCATTCAATTTCTTAGAATTTACTCCATATTTTGAACGTTAAGCGACTCCTGTGCTACATAGAGTGCCTTGACATCATCCATGCTCTCTTGTTTGTTCAATGTGTTTCGTAGATTGTCTGTAGTTGTCGGACGATCAAGAGCACTGGAGAGGGTAATAAAGAGAGTAGAAGGAGGGGGGTCGATGTCACCCCTTCTTTTCTTAGCTTCCAGTCGAACAGATCTTCTCGTTTTCTTTGAATCCTTAACCATCTGAGAGTCTTGATTATGTCCTTCTTCTTCTGGAGGTAGTCCAGTTCCAAGCGACTTTGGAGGATCTTGAGGAGTGGGTCTTGGTCCCAGTTGTCGCTGTTTCTTGTTAGCTAACGCCTTGCCGTTCCGCTGGTTGCTAGGTGTGGGCGTAAAGCCCGGTGCAACGCGATTTCTACATAGCAACCGTGCAAGGCAACTGTTAGCGAAAGCGCGACGAAAGTTTCTGCGCATGAACACATAAAGGATTGGATGCATAAGAATGGTGGTGTATGCTAGGGCAGCAAACCACCATTCGAGTAAATCATATAGCTCTGTCCTACCCTTCACTAAAATCACAATACTTATAGCGGTGTGAGGTCCCCAACAAATTATAAATGTTGACAAAATTATCGTCGTCGTGCGGGATACGCGTTTCTCGGGATCACGATGCGCAGACGTAGGCGTATTTTCCCGTTCAATCTGCTTACTATTATTCCCTTGCTGATCTGCACGCATGTGAAAGGGCACTGTGGTTGCCCTCACTAATGCGTTATGAATAGTCTTGACTCGAGTCACTCGGATGATAGAATAATAAGCGTACATCATGACTGCAGATGCAAGAAAGAATATTGGAACGTGATACAACTCATAATAGTTATTAGACCTTGTGACCTGAAACCACTCATAACAGAGAGCTGGTCTTGTTGTATTACCATCTTGAAAAGTGACCATGAAATCGCCTCGAATTCCGACAAACGGCGTGACAAAGCCTATTAGAGACAGGACCCAGGTAACTCCGATGATCCACTTCACATTTCGAACTGATATACGCCTTTTTATTGGGTTAGTAATCTTATCATGACGGTCCAGCGAAATCACAAGGACGTTCATGGCAGAAGCGACACTCGCGAAACTAATCGTCGCCTCATGAATGTAGCAAACAAATGGATTATTCCATGCACGTATGATCACGATGAGTGTAAGTGGAATAGACACAACGCATATTACAAGGTCTACGAGGTTCATATTTGTGATAATCAAATCACTAGCATTCTGCTGGAACTGCTTATTGACATGGTAACTTAATAATACGAGCATATTACTGAGAAATCCAGCTACCATCTCTATAACGAGGATCAGCGAAATGCTGATGACGTAGGGCAGTTCGTATCCTTCCACTGCCGCCATTATTATAACGTGCGTGTGTTCATAGACCACTCTTAAAAAACACTTATTGATTTATTAAAGCGACATGGCGTCCAATTAGTCATTGTTTTCGTTTAAAAGATACCATCATACAAAATGAACCTATTGCACGTCAAATACATGTATAGTTCTGTATGGTCCAGATATATAGGCTGTTCAGATTCAAGCCACGATACCAGAAGGGTTAATGAAACGTTTTCCTTTCAGAGTAGAAAGTTATAAATGCTTTCCATATTAAAGATGAATTTTTGAAAATCAGGTTTTTCGCTTTAAGAGTACTTCAGACAAGAGCGACGATATACACACTAAACAAAAACGAGTGTGACTGCTTTAAGATTCGATAATGATACACAGTAGAAAAAAACGTATCCCATTGCAAGCAGGTTGTTGTATCAGGTTGTTATCATTACAAAGAAGAGTTGGATCGATACTCTGTATGTTCCCGTAAAACCATTATAACAACTCTGGTTATCTGCGGCAATGTTCCAAGGTGATAAAACTGCTTTATTTGTGAAGGTTGTGTTATAACCGTGAACAGTGATGATTACGCACTCTGCAACAGGTATGGTTTCTCTCGGAATAGATGATAATCCAAACAGATAATGATAAAAAACTTCTTTAATGATAACTTCATCTCATAGTAGATAATCCTACGAGGAAGAGTAGGAATGAAACTCCGTGATTTCACTATTTCCACCTAGCCTCTTTTATACCTCCTTGAGTCGAAATCGACGGGGTATGGCCGCTAATAAACGCCTTCTCCTTTGTTCTCTCTTTGTAAACACCCTAAAACCGCAAGAAAGGATGGGTTACGATGAGACTTGAATAATGAAGCCAAAACATGCACGCCAGCATCTCAGCGGTCACGTGTTGCCTTGCTATATGCGTTGTAGATGAAAAATGACACTTAATTCTCTGTCACCTACATTAGGATAGAGAGGATCCTACACTCTGCACACTGATCCATATTCGTGTCGTAATCCACCTTCACAATCTCCATCTGTATGTAAACGAGATAAGAATAATTTAGACGTGAAATCGGAGAGGTTCTTCACAAATCTGAATTTTAGAATGTTAAATGGGATTTGAGTGGTAATAAATTTGCATTTCCCGCCCGGCCGGCATTTTTATGTACAGCAGAGATATTAAAGTCATGGTTTTAGGAGTTTGGTTTCAGGTAATCTAAACCCAGAAAATATTTATTTTAAAGTGCGTTGAAGATAATGAAATTCAGAAGTAACGACACTTTTATAAAGCGAATGAAATACTTTGTTTGTTTTGTTTGATATTATTTCTGCATTTTAAAACATAATACATATATATTATTAACGCAAGTCAGGGTACATATGAATATATATTTATATGATCATAAAATGATTTAAATCTATTAAATGATTATATCATTAAAAAAGTAATGTGGAGATGACAAATTATTTTGATATTTAGATAGAGTTTGAAAGTGAAAGCAAATAACAGCACAAAAAAAAACACAGAACATATTGTGATAATGGTGATCATTTTGGTAATTATCATACTACACTCTCCCCCTCAGTTCCCCTCAATAATGAAATTGACCTACTTCATGGCAAAAAATGTGTTTTCAATATTTAACATCATATTCTGTAAATGAAAACAAATACCAATCTACAGAACGAGGCGTAATAGCAAAAAGTATTTATTCTCTTATTTTGTTTTGCTGTCTTGAAATCAAACTATTCACTAGCTATCTTATAATTAGTTGGGAATAGCACCTTCCCCATCCAGATGCCCAACTATGTATTTATACTGGTACCTGGCTGCCTTTTAAAAATAAGACTGATGTTCATGTTGATAAAGAATATAATACAAAAGACGCTAATTCGCAATACACAACATTAAGATGATACTTATTTGTTACTGTTGAATCAAACTTAGGGATAGAGGGGGGTTCAAAATTCCATGTGGGCCAAAATACTTCTAATCGTATCTAGAGAGACCATCACAATAGAAAGAAATCCTCAGTGCAAAAAAAATAATAGAGATCTTATATATGAAGTGTCCATGTAATATTTCAAAGCTTAAACGATGACTTCTAACTATCCATTAACTCAAGACGCCTTAATTTTGTACAAATTCACATAATAGCCGCACCCGTCTACTCACTATTTTACCATCTCGTTACCAATTTGCACTTCAATTATCGAGCTCTTCCAGCTCTCCACACTTACGGTTTGTTAGGGTATGACACGGCAAAACCACGGCGGTTTTTATTTTCTTCACGATAACGCTCAGTTTATATCCCTCACATTTCTGTAGGCCTATGTTATTACACAGACCCCCGTGAATGTGCATAGGTCATTTGCTGCGTAAAATTTCCATTCATTGACATGTACAAAAAAAACGCGGCGGATTGTTTTGTTTTGTTTTGTTTTGTTTTTGTTTTGTTTTTTTGATGCGGTGGTTTCACGCACCATATCTGAACGGACCTTAACTCTAGTCCTGTCTTCAAACATTATCTCCTTTATTCGCATAAAAGGCCCTTATCAAGAACAGCCGTGCTGTGCATCGTAATATCTAACGGCAATATACGCCGTTTGTGCAGTATCGCGCTACATACAGTAGAGATCAAAAGATGGCTATAAGGCCAAGCCCTATCAACTACCTGATAATCATACCTTTAGCTATCATTCTAATTTAGGAGAGAGTTGGGTTCTGATAATCATAGCTATAGCTATCATTCTAGTTTAGGAGAGAGTTGGGTTCTGATAATCATAACTATAGCTATCATTCTGGTTTAGGAGAGAGTTGGATTCTGATAATCATAGCTATAGCTATCATTCTGGTTTAGGAGAGAGTTGGGTTCTGATAATCATAGCTATAACTATCATTCTGGTTTAGGAGAGATTTGGGTTCTGATAGAGAATGAGAATAACTTGTGAGCTTTCGCATTCATTTATATCACTTTGGACGAATATCTCCTAAAAATTAAAAAAATAAAGATTTACATGATCAACCTTTTCCCATTGGTTCTATTTCCTTTCACAATTCAAGTGACCATTACTCAGCCCTTGAAAATTATAATTTTCTAATAGTTCCCAATGGAAGTGTTTGCTGTAAGTTGAATGACAATCAGTAAAACAATATGTAGTTGATTTAGATTGTTTCTTTGCAATATTTGCGTTACCTCTCACTGATGCACACTAGCTGAAGGACGCTGCATGAAGCTGATTATCGCGTGAGGGTTCAAGGATAAAGGTTCCAATGTGTCAACGGTCACAACATTTGGAACCATGAATCATGATAAAAAGCTATATACATGTAATTCATCCCGTCAATGTGGAATTAATGGAGAGAACTTTAACACCCAAACAAATTTTAAGTACGTCCTTAGTGTAGTCCCTGGTTGAATATTTTCCTATTCAATTTACCCATGAACAGCAAAACCAGCGAAATAAAATGTCGTTACACATATAATTTGAATGAATTGTACCCCGAGGATGAAACACGAACATCCCAGGTGTGTAGGGACATTTCAGAAGTCATCCATTTTGAAAGAGAGACAGAGGGGGAGGGAGAGAGAGAGGGGGAGAGAGGCAGAGGGGGAGGGAGAGAGAAAGGGACAGAGAGAGAGAGAGAGAGATGTGGGTGTATCCATCTCGAAATGGGTTCTTGATGTACACGATTACATTCTGCAATCGAGGCTTGCTGCCTCGTGCGCATTTTGAGTCGAAATGCGTCAACTAAAAGAGGGAGAGGAGAACATAATTATAGGGAAAGGAAGGTGCGTACATTTTAAGCGGAAAATTCCCGTATAATGATACAACCCGATCTAAAAGGCTTTCGAAAAATAGATAAAGCAAAACATGAAGGGAAAAGCAGGCGTGAAGAATGATATGTATACTCCGCAAAAAAAATGGATATTCAAATTAGATTCAACTTATATTTCCTAATGTCATCAAACTAAAACTGAATTGTATGTTTTCATTTTATTCATATACGATTTATTGACGGTTTTCATGAAAACTTTGAACAAAAAGAAGAGTGTCCGTCTTATTGAGTGTTGATACATGTAAAACATCTAAGATTGGCTACAAGAGTTGCTTTTTATCTATCAAATCAAAATCCGAAAATCTAGGAAAGGATGACAATAGGTTTGTGATCAGAGAGTGAACAGTATTTTTAAAGGTGATGGAGAAATCACTCTTTATAACCGACTTACCCCTACTGTTGCCATATAACTGCACAATGTAACACCGTGATATATTTCTGACTATTCCTGTTTTCCACAGAACCACCCATAGACGGTGTACATTCAGTTCTATTTATTTCAATTTATATCGAGGAGCACTTTACTTGAAATAAAAATCGGAACTTCACAATTGACCCTTCCATATGCCGCATGGTTTGAGATCAAAATACACGATAAACATTTTGACTTCATCTTTTATTTGCTGAAAGGTCATAATCAGAGTCTGCACAGTTCGTGTGGTAGAAGCTACTTGATATGCATATCCCAGAAGGAGATAGAAAGAGGACGTAAAGAGAAAATATAGATTTGGAGGGGGGAGTATAATTTTTTTTTTCAAATATCGTAAGATCTCATACATTTGTTTGCACTTTGTGATATCTGATTTGTTACTAGCCGGTTATCTACTCTTGCTGTACTTTGTGCTTTCTGCTCCTATCTCTGAAAGGTCATACAATATTAACTGAAAATAAAGTCATATCTCGCAGAGAAAAAAGTGAGAAGGAAAGGGAGTCAGGGTGAGAGAGATGAAGAGGGAGGTGGACTGTAGAAGGAAGAGAGAGAAGAAGGTGAGAGAGAGATTGGGAAGCAGTGAGATCGAAGACATGGAGAGGAGGTGGTCCTTGGAAGGAAAAAGAGAGTGAGAGAAGGATAGAATGAGGACAGAGAGAAGGATAGAGAGAAAGAGGGAGGTGGACTGTAGAAGGAAGAGAGAGAAGAAGGTGAGAGAGAGATTGGGAAGCAGTGAGATCGAAGACAGGGAGAGGAGGTGGTCCTTGGAAGGAAAAGGAGAGTGAGAGAAGGATAGAGTGAGGACAGAGAGAAGGATGGAGAGAAAGAGAGAGGTGGACTGTAGAAGGAAGAGAGAGAAGAGGATGAAAGAGAGATTGGGAAGCAGTGAGATCGAAGACAGGGAGAGGAGGTGGTCCTTGGAAGGAAAAAGAGAGTGAGGAGGAGAGAGTGAGGACAGAGAGAAGGATGGAGAGAAAGAGAGAGGTGGACTGTAGAAGGAAGAGAGAGAAGAGGGTGAGAGAGAGATTGGGAAGCAGTGAGATCGAAGACAGGGAGAGGAGGTGGTCCTTGGAAGGAAAAAGAGAGTGAGGAGGAGAGAGTGAGGACAGAGAGGAGGATGGAGAGAAAGAGAGAGGTGGACTGTAGAAGGAAGAGAGAGAAGAGGGTGAGAGAGATGAGGAGGGAAAGAGAGATTAGGAAGCAGTGAGATCGAAGAAATGGAGAGGAGGTGGTCCTTGGAAGGAAAAAGAGAGTGAGAAGGATAGAGTGAGGACAGAGAGAAGGATGGAGAGAAAGAGAGAGGTGGACTGTAGAAGGAAGAGAGAGAAGAGGGTGAAAGAGAGTTTGGGAAGCAGTGAGATCGAAGACATGGAGAGGAGGTGGTCCTTGGAAGGAAAAAGAGAGTGAGAGAAGGATAGAGTGAGGACAGAGAGAAGGATGGAGAGAAAGAGAGAGGTGGACTGTAGAAGGAAGAAAGGAAACATTGGGAAGGGAGATCGAGGGTGGATATTCGAAGAATGAAGAGAAGGTGAGTAGCATGAGAGAGAGAGAGAGAGAGAGACGGACCTTAGAAGTAATAAGATTATCTTTTTTTGTTGTTAATAGACTAAAAGTAAATGAATATAAAAGAGTCAAATTTAAGCGATTCTTATATACCTTTACATCAAAAACGGTGAAGATTATTATATACGATTTGGATCTGGCATGCTATTTATATCATCAATAATATGAAGAATAGATTATCATTGTATGGTCATGTTCCATATTGTCATAGTCGTACGTAATCAAGAAAGCCTGATGATTCGAGGTGCCCTATTTTGAACTAAAGCGGAGACTGGTCGACATGGTCGATAAAGGATATTAATGAGTATCAACTAGCATCGAACGTCTTTCGTAAAATGAATATTGATGTAGAAACAAGTTGACTTCTTGATGTACACTACCCCGAGTGAATGGCTGTTATTCAGCGGAAGGCAACAGTTTGAATATGTCAGCAAATTAATGATTTTGGTATACTTGCTCATGCCTATACATTAAGCTTATTGCGTCTTTTAGTTTTGTAGCATAAACGATTGTCAATATTGATTTATGTAGATGTTTTGATGTGCATTTGTATAAAGCGAATATGAAAATAAGAACAATACAGGGATAAAATGTTCATGCTTCTTCTTCCTCCTCCCTTTCTTCTTCTTTTTCTTCCTCCTCGCCCCTTTCTTGCTTAATTATGCTATTTTTGTGTTTGTTTGTTATCACTGCATTGTGCACGAGTCAATATTTTAATCATACTCTTACTCAAAAAGGTCATAGTTTTTATCATAAGGAACCAAAATAAATAAAGACAATATTTAGTGTGTTTTTATGAAGAAAGCAATTTGTGTGTAAACCATTAATACACGTACGTATCAGGAATAGTCGGGTTTAATCTTTAAAAAAAAAAGTGAAATGCTAATGTATGGATATCATGATCGAATCTCGGGGGAAGGGGATTGTTATTCTGAAGAAGACAGGATGTTGTTAGGATATCCAGGGGCTTCATATATTGCTTTCTTCTCATAATGATTCCAGAATACATGTACGAGATTCATAATAGAGACAACACCCCGGGACCGTCATCTCCGCCTAATTCAATGTTATTCCCGCTAGATCTATTGCGAACAAATTCTCATTTCATTATTAACATAGGACTGAGTAAAAGGCTCGTGTTTGAATGCCATGGTATTAAAGCAAAATGACTAGATGAAGTCATATTTGTGGCATTGCAGGTATTATGTACTTCGAACGATAGATATTTTAGATTATATTCGACATATTGAAGCTATCGTGCTTATAAAATGTTTCATAAGCTATCTGAGATAAATTGGATATAAAATTCTTTAAAACATTTTCCTTAGAAGTGTGATTGTAGGAAATTTTTAATCATATTTGAGTATCTGAAAGTACCCTTATGCTGACTATTTTTGTCGTTAAATATTTAGTTGAGTACCTTTAAGTATTAAGATAAATGAAGAAGAAGAAAAATCACTTTTAAACAAGGTGTATGGTATACCTGTAAGCCAGAAGTAGGATAATTGTAAGTGCAGAGATGGTATGGACCTTTTTCTTCATTATACAGAAGGAAGTACAATTAATTTGTTTCAATCATGAAAAAGTACGTAACGTCAAGATTATATAAAGATTTATACAAATGCCATTTCTTGGAACTGTTGCTGTTGGCCGGTAAAGAGTGAGATAGCTACAGCGTCTCTTTCGTTTTCCCTCTTTATGCAAGCCCATTTCTGCCTGCATTGATGTTCAAAGTTTGTCAAGCTTTGATGAAATGACTATGTCAGATTGGCCTAAAAATAAATAGAAGGATAATGTGTAATGAACCTCTCTCTCTCTCCCTCTTTCTCTCTCCAACTCCATACTTCAAGTGTGTCTGCCATATTAGTATGTATCTTTTTTATGTTTTCTTTATAATTTGACCCCCACCGGATTTAAAGCTCTCCCCCTCCCCGCTCTTTATATCTCTCTCTCTCTCATTTACTGTGTTTTTCTCAACTTCTACCACCCCCCCCCCCTTTAATGTGGGTTTTGCTGTTATAACTATTACATAATTATGTCATCATTTAATACCAGAGAATATGAATGTATCATACACAGAAAATATAACAAATGAAACAGTGTTCAGAAGAGAAACAAAATGAAAAAAAGAGGCAAATGCAATTTGTTGGTCACATAATTATACAGAAAGGATAATCTAGAAAGGAACATCAACAGGAAAGATTGCTGTTAAATGGAGCAGGGGAAGGCAACGCCTTATGTATATTTTTCGCTGTTTTCCTGTACAGTAGCACTTCTAGAAGGGCGTTTCCATCAAAGCGCTGCGAAGTGCATTTATAAAGTAACCACGCTGTATAAATTTTCCAAATTATTATTATTATGTTTATAATTGGTATTTTCGATAAAATATTTGCAAAGCCTGAAAAACGGATAAACAAAAATAACTTTTTGATAATGGCAGATAACAAACATGTATGGCCATGAACGCTAATGTTTGTAACGCTTGATGGTGCTGGTGATGATTATAATGATGATGGTGATGATTATAATGATGCTGGTGATGATTATAATGATGCTGGTGATGATAATAATGATAATGGTGATGATAAAAATGATGCTGGTGATGATAATACCATTCCGACTTTCTTTCGAAGTTAAACTAATATTTAGGAATAGCATAACCCAAACGTATAAATTCTAATGGCTTGGGGAGACGAAACTAATCGAATCCATTTCTATATGTATAAACACAACTATTACGGTATAGAAATATTATATTTTCGTGCATAATTATGTCGTCAAGTATCATGTTTTGCTGAACAAATATTTATTGTTCAAATTATTAGTTTCTACGTGAAATAGTAGATTATTTCACTTAAAACTACTGATAGAGATTCGCTTTATTAAATAGAAGATCGTTGGTGTAATAAGCCTGTGTTATTTACTTTGAGCAATTCAAAACAGAGAATGAGAGATAAAAACAAAATGCCATCAAAACCTCAAGCAATTCCGCTGGCCCATCGAAAATGAGGGGACATAAATTTGAAAATAACCGAGAAAAGGAGGACTAATATGCTTCACGCTATATTGGAGGGATAACATCGAGAAATGGAATGAGCAAGACGGGTGAAGATGAAGGAAATTGGAAAATCGAAAAGACGACCATCAGAGAACACGAGATGGTTGAAAACATCATTGGTGATTTAGAGCGTCATATATAATACAAAACCTATTCGGAACCAGTTTTGCATCTTTTAAAGAATAGACACGCGTCGAAATCATCATTCAAACTATTTACATTCCATCTGTCATCTTATATTTATAAAAAAAAAATGACAGTCCATATAATTACAATTTGGCATTAAAATATAAACCACATCAAATATTATGTAAGGTCAATGTACAACATCACAAAACATCAGAAGAGATATTTTACAGAGTGAATGAGTTCAAGAATACACCAAAGTGAAAATATCAAAGCTGCCGTTCTGAAGACACCACATTGAATTAAGGGTTTCCCCTCTATTCCCCATACAAATACAAGAGAATGTAACATCCTTGGAATGCTGAAAATTAATTATGCCTCCTGAAAATCATTGCACTTGAATGGCCTGATATTGAGGTATGACAAAAAATAGCTGGTGTTTGCATCAACCTATCATGCCACATGTTTTGTGTAGTCCTATGTACCCATTTCTGTGTGCAAATCATGTTATTTTTCTGCAAGAGAGGGTAAACTTCTTCTTATTTTTATGTCCCAAAATACATTACATCGTACATCCATTGTTATGCATAATAATTTACCTTTTCCAATCGATTCCAGACCGTTCTTTCATATTGTAATAACATGACCAGTACTCAACTTTGCCTTTGATTATACGATGCCTATAATGTGTCCTGTAATGGGCCCCAATGCATGAGATGGATTGCGATCTTTTAATGGAAGACACGAGGGAGTTTAAATGAAGGAGTTAAGTGAAGACGTATCTTGAGGCCAAAGAGAACCAATAAGAAGATCGTGTTTCGCATAATGACTATGACCCGGTAAAATAACCTGAATAAAATAATAGACTAAAGGACAAGAGGAATGACATAAGGAAATGTATGCAATGCCGCTATAGGGGCTAATCGTACTATAGCACTTGACTAAACGACCGACATGATTGGTTTTCTTGCATGCCTAACCTGCTACAATTTTATCTTTTAATAAATTAGAGTCGCGAATTTAGCTTTATTTCCTTTCTTTTACTTCACTGTCTGATAGATAAAGTAATGTTCAATATAGTTTAAGAGCATGGTAACTGACATCTGCTGCCTGCAATATCCTGATGTGTCCAACAATGCTGTTCAATTCGTGTCTAATATAATCTAAATCCGAAAATTTGAATAGTATATTTGATTTGATAATGATTTGCCATTTGCAATATGTAAATTATTGAAACGCTCAAGAAAAATGCTTATAAATTATCATAGGAAACGAAAAGTTAACACATTTACTTTTAGTTTCCACTACCAATTGTATTCCTTTATAGCGACAAAGTGACGAGCACGTGATGATGCCCTTCAGTTTTCTTATGCTTATGCGAACGTGTTATACACAACAGCTTTATACTAGACCAAGCCTGGAACAAAAAAATAAAAATTAGAAAAAAGACATGTCTTTTATTCAAATCGAATTGATCGCGAATACCAGCATCACCTGAAGTACGTGTTCAAAAGTAATTGCAAACTAAGCAAGGTAAAGAAATCATTAAGCTCCCGTTATACACGTGACTGCAAACTAATCAAGTTAGAGAATTCCTTCTACTCCATTTAGAAATCATTTAGTGAATGAGTGATTGCAAACTAACCAAGTTAGAGAATTGTTCTCTTTTTAGACATCATTAAGTGAATCTTCACACCAAAGCAATATCATTTGAACGTTATGGACAGCAGCAAAAGCCGTCATGCTGTTGAAGTTGTGACAGGGATAATGCTATGGTGGTGAGGATTTGTCGACTCGGATAATTTCACATGCCTTGATCGGACATTTGTATGTCAGAGGCGAGGGTGATTGCAAAAACAAAGAAACAAAAACAACGCCAGGGCTTCATTGTGCTACTCACGACCGTTTGCACATGGTCGCGTTTAGCTAGTTTGTATATAAATTAATGTAATTTTTACATATGTTGCGATGTACATGTATTTTTAGGTTGTTTGTAATGTATCTTGTTTGTGCTAATTGGTGATAATGTACCTACTCACAAATTTAGGCAGGTGTCCATTTTGCTAAGCTTCAACCACAGACAAAAAAGAGGGCGCCACTCGGCGGCGACTAGCTCATACTGCTCTGTATTTTTTTTGTGTGTGTGTGCTTCAAATTGATGTATTTTGTGTACATCTAAATTATACTACTTAAGGAATTGAAACAAGCCATAGTCAATATATAAAATATACCTCTCCCTCCCCTGTATGGTAACGCAAAACCAAAGCCCTCAACAAAGTGAATCCCTAACTGGAAGTACATGGATCAAATACAAGTGAAGTGTTTCACCCTTCTCATTCCAAGGTCTGCATATGACACTGAGAACATGTTTATCTATCTTCGGTTATCTCATCTCACAAACCAAGGACATTGGATATTCCAACTCCATCCGTTATCAGCGAGTCAATTTCTCTCAGAAGATGGAATCTTTTGGGGGCCTTTTATTTTTTGTGAAAGGAAAACGGTAGATATTCATTAGATCCGGTTGTTTTTAAAGTTTTCTTATTCATTTGTATCATTATATACCATATTATTGGAACATGGCCACTAGGAGAAAACATATATAATCTTTATACACTACAAAAGCTGTAAGCGCGACAAAAAGGAATGACATAATCTCTAATACCTTGTTAAACAAAGAATGATTCCAATACTTATCCATATCTCTCTCATAAGGATTAGGTTTACTCGCCCTCCCTTTCTCTCTCTTTCTCTCTCTATCCATATATCCCTCATTGGTTGCGTTTATCGACCAATTTGTTGGGTGTGTGAATTGAATTGATAGTGGTTTTATATTCATATTAAATGACATCAAATTAATGAACTGAACTTGGATGAGTAAATTTTTAAAAATAATATTTAACTTTGAAATTCTTATTTCTTCTTATTATTATTATTTAATCTCCCTAACTCATTTTATATAAAAAGGAGATAGAGAAAAGTGAAGAAATACATGATGGTGATGTAGAGTAAAGAAAGCATAGAAAGAGGATGGTAAGATTATGAAGAGGATGACGAGAGAGAAGAAGAGAAAAAGTAGAAGAGAAGGAGGAAGACGAAGAAGAAGAAAATTCAAGTGGGGGATAGTAAGATGATATACAGAAGGCAGTGCGAATAGTAACACTATCATAATGTATCGATATCAAAACTCAAGCATTACACATTAACAAACTACTAATGATAAAGGTGAAGTTATGAAGAAAATAAATACTTATATACAAAATTGTACAAATTAAAATTTACTCTAGGTAATAGCTACTCTAAAGAAAAGGTTATTATGTTTCAACCAGACTATAAAACAGGATAACAATTAGAAGAACCAAAAGCAGGAGGAGGAAGAGGGAAAAGAGGATTGAGAAGGCAGGATAAGGGTGAGATGAAGAGAGGAGGTGGGAAAGTAGAAGTGGTAGAGGAAAATGAGACAACTGTGACATTGGCCATGGAAGATAATTTCAGTCATTTAAAAAATTATAAATAAATGGTTAACACAGATTTTTAACAACGGTACAGCAAATGTAGTGATTCTAATATACGGATACAAAGATTAGACCCCAGTATAAATATGAAATTGATTATGTGTATAAATATTTAAAAATATCTGCATAAAAACTTGATTTCATACATTGTGTGTATCAGTAATTGTAACCATAGTTTGCTTTCAAGTATTGCACTTATGGGATAACATCACAACTAAAAATGAATAAACATATTTTTTAAATTCTTGTTAGCTAGAATTGTAGATGCGTAAAAGTGATGGTATAGGGCTGTTTTTTCACTCTGTTTGTTCGGCAACTTTAATAGTTCAGATAATTTCTTAGTATGTCTAAGGACTCTATTCTGAGTAATCTGGGGTAAGATGTTCTTTAATTGGGTCCTGGAAATACTTTTTCCAATGAAAGATGTGCACATCGAATGTCTCCTTTGCTCAAGTGTTTCCATATTAAAACAGGTAAGAACGTTCTGATAAGATGTATACCGAGCACCGACGATGATGCGGAGGGCTCGCTTTTGGATTTTGTCTAAGCTTTCGCATTGTTTCTTGGTGATGCCGCTATTCCAAACCGGTGTTCCATATTAGAGAATAGGCCGAACATATTCATCATATATGGTTAACAATTGTTAACAAATCGCGAACTGGTGTGTGTGTGTGTGTGTGTCTCTCTCTCTCTCTCTATATCTATCTATATATCTATCTATTTTTTTTTATTTCTCCTCTACACCTTATCTCTATCTCTTTCTTCCCCGTGTCTGGCTGTTTCATTTTCCCTTACCTCAGTCTCTCTCTCTCTCTCTCTCTCTGTCTCTCTCTCTCTCTTTTCAGAAAAATTCTTTGAAAATCAATACACTAAGTACCAAGCATTCTATCATCATGTTCCCCTGGGGCCATGTGATCGATCAGGTGACTAAAATCACACATTCAAACAAGAGGGCAGCAATCCGATGACGTATAATAAAGACTTTCAAAATATCAACTTCAGGGAATCTCAGGAGCCTAGTCCATCACCTACTGTATTACTGTATTGACCTATTACATAGTACGAACATTCCTATGGCACGGAAATATAATTATTCTTAAGTTGATGTCGAAAGTTTTTGCGATCATATATAATCTAAGGCAGGTGTCCATTGAAAAGAAATATTAATATTAAGAGGGGGAAATGAGATTCACACGCTTTAAAGAAGATTTTTAAATAAGCACTGAGTGAAATTGTATTACTTTATTATAAAGAGTGTTTCAATCTAATTTAACATGACGTGTTCTTTGAAGAATGAACGCTTCTAAATCGTTGTTAAAGGATTGTTTAGGTATGTCAAAACATCGTCCCTTGTTCTGGGTGTGTGGTGTCAACTACTTAACATTAACTCAAATACCTAACTAAGTCTGTGAGGGATTATCTTCAAACATGTTAAATGTAATATGTTTAATAAAGGCATTTAGGCAATTGTAATTTGTAGCATGTTTACACCTTTATTAAATTGTTAATAAAGATAACAGGAGAGTATTCGTTGTTCAAATTATATTTTCAATTCGTTTCACAACAATGCACTGAATTTATTCAAAATTATTATCTGGTCATATAGCATGTTCCCTCAGCATATAAGTTAGATACAGATTTATTTATTTCAATCAAAATCCGTGAAAGTTTTGCAAAATTCGTTTGAAGTAGTTAAATTTAGTCATTTCTTTAAGTTAATTATATTACTTTTTATTGTGAAATTTAGCATTTCAGATTAAAATCAAACGCTCACTATCTCTCTCTTTCTCTCTCTTACTAATTGTCAGCTTGATGATCACTTCGTACAACTTCCATTATAGCCAAGATATTCACTGTGGAACATGGCTATTATTGATCAGGTGATGCAAGTCTTACCTTCTAGTCAGAGTAAACAACAAAACAATTCTTGGATCTTCAGAGCAAAGAAATGAGACATATTTGCCTTCACACGATGAAAATGAAATATAATACTATAATATACTACCATGCTAGAGCCTAGGTGTATTATGTACCTCATAGAGTGTCGACTGCTTGCCCCCCCCCCCCCCCCNCAAAAAAGTATTCTCTTTTCCCAGGTGAGGAAAGCCGAACTAGTTCACAAGCTCCCTGATGGGATTCTATACAGCGTCTCAAAAAGAAAAGAAAAAGAAAGAAGAAATGCAAGGAAAAAGACACGACTTGCCTCCATCGTCGGTATTATGTCAACTTCCCCATCATCCCCATGGTTACAAACCAATAATCCATTGAGAGCCAGAAGACCGTTCACTTACATACATTAGGGACCTTTAGATTTGCGTGGACTGATACGTGTGACGTCCATTCAAAGCAGTGCATTAAAAGGACGTCGACCGTAGCAATTCCCATTGTCTTCGTGCGAATCTAAAAGTCCCTAATTACATA
Source organism: Hemicentrotus pulcherrimus (assembly GCA_003118195.1). Lineage (NCBI taxonomy): Eukaryota > Metazoa > Echinodermata > Echinoidea > Camarodonta > Strongylocentrotidae > Hemicentrotus > Hemicentrotus pulcherrimus. The sequence continues at coordinate 21,745 of BEXV01000665.1, forward strand.
GAGTTAACGTCCTTCTATCTCTTAACAGACGATCTTTTAATCTCATCTGAATTCTGGGTTGCCGTACACCTGTTCACTTTAAAAGAAGATAGAAGATCGCTTTAAAGATAGGGTTCAGTTCTGGTAAAGATAACAAATAATTTGTGAGCTTGATCGTTTATTCTATGTAAATTTGGACAAATATCAGTAACGTCCACTGTAAAGGAATGCTCTTTAAATACCCTCATTTTTTAAAATAATTATGACAAAAGACAACTGAAAAATTAGGACAAAACTTTCTAGCCACATGATAGTGTGTTGTCGCAACCATCAATTTTAATGTGTAGAGCCGGTAACTGTGAGAAAGATTGGGTTATTTCTATTGTTATATCAATTCTTCTCACTTTAGTGATTTCAAAACCTCATAGTATTTACTCAACCTTTCCGCATTGCTTCCAGCCTTCCACATTGTAATCGTATGACCAGAACTCAACTTTATCTTGAAAACAGGACAATTTTCATTTCTTATTCCCCAATAGAATATCCTTAGCGTCCAAAATGGACACGTCCACTTGAGAAAGGATTCGATTGACATTTGGCGGAAGATAATAAAATGCAGTCCATAGATATGACCATGCAGTGTTGCAAATGTATTCCGGATTGTTTGCTCGCATGTACCTCTACCCTCCCACGCATGCCGGTTACCTGATGCATCAGCAATTCATCATGAGGAGAAGAACAGACCTTATTATCAGGCCTAGAAGAAGTAATGGTAAAAATACAAATCGATTAAGAACTCCGGGGAACGGATAGTAATCACGATCATGCTGATTAGGATGACGAGAAGATAGTCATAACAATGCAAGTGCTGCTGATGTTGATAATGATGATGCTGACGATAGTGGTAATGGCAATGCTGTCAATGATGACGTTGATAACAGCATTCTAGTCCAATTCTACCAGTCGCTCATACAAAGCATTCTTACATTCAATTTTCGGGGCATGGTTGGGAATCTATCAAAGCAAAGCACCAAAAAGCTAGAAAAACCAAGGAAAATTGCCCAACGAGTATTTCAAAAAGACCTCCTTTCTATAAGTACGTAATATGGGAAACACATTCTTCTAAAAGTTCACAATATAATGCGTGACCCCACATACCCACTTCACTCCTGTTCCATTTACAATCGCTCTGGCATTCGTCTGTGTGTTCCCAAAACTTCTCGATGTCGCTATAGACAGTCCTTCATTCCGAACTCCATCCACCTGTTTAACAATAACGTTAAATGGTCATTGTATGTGATGTGAAATGTGTGAACGTATTAATGTCTATTCCTGTTTATTTCTAAGAACCCATGGGTTGATACACATGATTTTTTTTTTGCACTTTTGTTTACCTCTAGTAAAGCAGATGTTACTTTGGAGTCATAATAACGGGTTATGCAAGCGGTTCTTATTCTCTCTTTCCCTTACCTACTTTCCTGTTTTTACTTGATCAGCTTCCTTCATTCCATTTCTCATCTTACTCTGCTACCTCCTCTTACTTTTGTCAGAATGTATTCAACTGTTTGTTTATCTAATTGATGTATTTTTTTGTGCACATTTATGTATTCTTATGTTATTCATTGTTATCTTCTGCCAGTGGTGGCCAAATGTCTGTGTTTTGAATGTGGACAATACAATCTGAATCTGAATCTGAATGATGATGATGGTGGTGATAATGATAACGAATACCATGATAATGATGAGGATTATAATGATGTAATTATAACGATTATGATGATAATGATGATGAAGAAGAAGATAATGATGTGATTGATGATGATAATGATGACGAATACGAAGATGATGATGATGACGGTGATGATGTGGTTGATGATGATGATTAAGATGATGATAATGAAAAATAATAATGATGGAGATGATGTTAATAAGGATGATGACGATGATGTGTTGATGATAATAAAAATGATGAAGATGTACATGTATTAAAATATAAATATTTGAAGTAGACAACACATCGAAATGAGATGGAGGTTTAAACGATGGCTTTGAGCTATAATGATATATGAATTAAAGAACGAGTACAAATTTGTCCTGCTTAAAAAAGGCACATAAGTATCAAACTAATGCAATACAATTTGTGGTAATTATGGTCGTTTTCTCCAATAAAATATGGTTTGACGCAATGGTCAGACTTTAATTGAAAATCCTGTGGATTAATTAGGAAGACTGTGATTTCTTAATGCTCCATTCACGTTGGGAGAATTCACTTCTGTTATTATAAACACATCACCAAACACTGCAGAATTAATGCACTTTACAAAAAGTAGGTTTAATCTCATACGATCTTGGGTGAAAAGGAACAGAACATCCATGTTTGTTGAATAAAACGTTACCCAATATTGGGTAAAATATTTTTTACTTATGATACCAAAAGTTTTGTCAAAATGTCTACAAAACCATTTATATTGTAAAAGTTTAAACCCGGCTATATCCAAATCTTTACATCAGACGTATATCAACTCTCTCTCTCTCTCTCTCTCCCTTTCTCTTTATTTTGATGTATATGTTTATATTGTTTTTTGGTTTTTTGTTGTATTTTAAATGAAGAATTTAGGGGGAAGTAAAATGATCACATCTAAATAAATACAATTGCCTCATAAAATATGTTTACAGAGCAATTAAACCATTAAAGCAAAATGAAATAAAAGAATCTATCAGTACTCATAAATGAATACTTTGCTAACAAAATAATGGTCTTCATATCGCTTTATTAGATTATGATCAAATAAACATGAATAACAAGAAACATGATAAATCACGTTTTGTTTGAACCGATGACAAATCTTAATGCACAAAATGGACGCTGATCCTCTGTAAGAATGAAGATCAAAAGGGAATTATAATTAATATTTTAATCAATGCATTGATTAACTTATTCAACCGCATATTTTCTCGTATATTATGGGAGAATGAAAGGACCTCGATGTTCATTTTCGTGAGATTCAAATTATCGAAAATCAGTTTAAATTACGTAATTCTATTTTCTCGTAGAAGACTACGCCTAAAACCGTTGCACTGAAGTGCAAGCAGAAGTCAGAATAAAAAACAAAACTCTCCCCTCCCATACCCGTCAAATATACTCTTTAGTATTGATTTTCTCTCTCATATGCCTAGGTCTACAAACACATAAACACGCTCGCGCACAAGGCAGACACTCAATCTTACTCGACAAATACAACGCGGGAAAGACTGATGCAATTCCGCGCCATTTTGTTGACTCTTTCAATCGATGTGGATTGTCTTTGGTTTATTGATCTAGGCAGGGTGTATGTAATAACTTCAAATGCCCCCAAAACATAGTAACCATTGCTAACTGTAGTAACAATCACGCTGAGATGCCTGGAGCAAGTTTGTCATGACAAGTACTATCGTAAGCATTCTGGTGCCAACTGTCAGAATAATGAGACGGCATGAAATGTGGAATGAATTGTCCTATGAAAAGAACAACAATAATAATACTACTAATAGCATACCTATACTACTGCTCCCGCAACTAATACTTTTACTTTAAGTTATCTTCTGATATGAACATACTACCTTATACAAATATTGAATGCTCATGGGGATGACGGTGGGAATTATCACTCCCAAGATGGTGTTCATACCGGCCCTTCTATCACCACCGAGGCGAAGCCGAGGGTGATAAAATGGCCGGTATGAACACCAACGAGGAAGTGATAATTCCCTCCACCATCCGATTACAGAGCAGTCCATATTTGTTTTATATACCTCATCCGTTCCAAGACGTTCCAAGATGTATTCATCAACATCTTCTACAAAATCATCATCAAATTAAAATAGGTTTATATGAATTTTTTCGAACTTTACCACGAGAAAATACAACAACTTTGGTTTTAGCTGCGTTGACATGAAGAAACCATTTTGAGCTAGCGCGCCGTGACAGCGCGTGGGTTGCGCCCTGAGCGCGTGAGTTGCACTCTGTGTGCGCTAAGTCGCGCAGGGGTTAGGAGTTCTATCACAGGGTTTGGGATTACTATCACAGGGTTTGATAGAACGACGCAATGATAGATCAAAATGCTTCTTGACATGTGATATAGTCTTGACCAATCAGTGAATGACAATCTATGTATGAGGTATGTAATAGGAGTTATCTTCTTCTGATATGAACATACTACCTTAGGAGTTATCTTCTTCTGATATGAACATACTACCTTAGGAGTTATCTTCTTCTGATATGAACATACTACCTTAGGAGTTATCTTCTTCTGATATGAACATACTACCTTAGGAGTTATCTTCTTCTGATATGAACATACTACCTTAGGAGTTATCTTCTTCTCATATGAACATACTACCTTAGGAGTTATCTTCTTCTGATATGAACATACTACCTTAGGAGTTATCTTCTTCTGATATGAACATACTACCTTAGGAGTTATCTTCTTCTGATATGAACATACTACCTTAGGAGTTATCTTCTTCTGATATGAACATACTACCTTAGGAGTTATCTTCTTCTGATATGAACATACTACCTTAGGAGTTATCTTCTTCTGATATGAACATACTACCTTAGGAGTTATCTTCTTCTGATATGAACATACTACCTTAGGAGTTATCTTCTTCTGATATGAACATACTACCTTAGGAGTTATCTTCTTCTGATATGAACATACTACCTTAGGAGTTATCTTCTTCTGATATGAACATACTACCTTAGGAGTTATCTTCTTCTGATATGAACATACTACCTTAGGAGTTATCTTCTTCTGATATGAACATACTACCTTAGGAGTTATCTTCTTCTGATATGAACATACTACCTTAGGAGTTATCTTCTTCTGATATGAACATACTACCTTAGGAGTTATCTTCTTCTGATATGAACATACTACCTTAGGAGTTATCTTCTTCTGATATGAACATACTACCTTAGGAGTTATCTTCTTCTGATATGAACATACTACCTTAGGAGTTATCTTCTTCTGATATGAACATACTACCTTAGGAGTTATCTTCTTCTGATATGAACATACTACCTTAGGAGTTATCTTCTTCTCATATGAACATACTACCTTAGGAGTTATCTTCTTCTCATATGAACATACTACCTTAGGAGTTATCTTCTTCTGATTTAACATTTCATCAATAAAAAAATGTAAATGAATAATATGCTCCTATAAATGGAGTGTATGATTATTTTTGTAATAGTTCAGACTTCGATCTTTGTCATAACAGTCAGACCTACCACAGCTGTTAAAGAGGTTTTCCATCAGTTGTATTTTAAGTAAAGACAACATAACTATAAGACGTGCTCACGTGCACTAATGGTCTGATGTTGCTTACATTTTGGAGCACGATTGTTGAAGGAAAGATGAAGCTCTGAATTTGTTTCAAGGTGCCTTAACCTGTTTTACATAGTTTGCCCTGCAGCCGACTCGTCTTCGCAAAGCGGTCTAGTCTTAATCAAAACAATTATCGACATGAGCGCGACGCTCCTCATGTGATAATGGACGGTGAATGATTTAAATGTTTAGAGCATAGCTGCTTTTCGGCTAAGAAAAAAACATGCACCGCTTTCATATCCTCAGGCTCTTTTTACAAGGTAGCCTGTTTTTTTGTTTATCTTTTCAAAACTGAGTTTTAGACAACAGTTAACGTTAAATACAATGTTGCTACACCAAACATACCATCTACAAAGATTACATGGAACATTTATTCAGCAAACCCTCTTTCAGTGGGTATTCCAAACGCTAGATTAATGAATAAGATTGTTTTTCTACCAAAGAATTAACTCTCGTCTTTTATTCATCCACAATGCTGGGAATAGGAGGGGACAGGGGGTTCTTGCCTTCCCGAATTTGAACCACAATAACGAAAAATGTCGCCCTTATATATTGTATATATTGTCCATATCATGATTGCAAAATGCATAATTATTCATTATTTGGCAATCTAACGATAATGACATAACAATACCCTTTAACGTTTTACAGCAAAGCACAAAACAGACAGTAATTTAACGAAAAAAGACATTCTAAAGCTTTTCGTTGCTATTTTTCGATTTTCCGGTACCAATCATAATCATCTTGAGGATCGAAGACTTATCTTAAAAACGATCAAATACCTTTCATAAAAATGAAAAAAAATAAACGAATTTCCTGGATACACATAATTTGTATTCTCTAATGTTCTAATCATTTTTAATTCAAAACATTCCGATTACAGCCCACGAGAGTGACAACCGACGCGACGGACATCCCACATGACCGACTACCTTTCACTTCAACTCTATGTGTGGATTATCACCTGAAAGCTGTGCGATGGATTCGAGGTCTTGAACTGTGTTATGGGTTTTCCTCATCGAACCATGCGGGCAAGGATAAAACCACTTTCGTGCAACATATGGAATATAATCCTTTTACCCGCTAAATATTGTTTTTCTCGTCCACAAAACCACGACATGAATAGTGAAACAAAACGCATAATGACTATCCACATGTAGGCTTAGCCGTGCAAAGTCCTTGTGCAAAAAAAAACTTTCTTGAAATTATAGCTAACAGTTTGATTAAATACGAATTAGTCTGTATAATGACAATTTAGACTATTCAATATGTTATTGAAACGGGCTTAATCTGGTTTCAGACCATAAATTTTGACACGCTGGAAGTGTTCTACATGTAAACACGTATCGTGTCTATAGGACTAAACGAAGTTGCGGTACTTAAATTATTTCAACAGTTCTTATAGTCTTTTTTCAAAAGCGACTTTTTGTTTTGAAAGATTTAAAGTTGAAATTTTGATACATTCTGTTATTTTGTAAACAAATTTGGTTTTAAAATCATGCTTGTAACTGTACTAGTCGTTCCTTCGATGCGTGTACTGATATATATATCGATCTTACTAGTTGATCTATTAGGTTAGAGAGAGACAGATGACCAGAGGATCTAGCATACAAGCACATGGGAAAGGTAAAGGGTCAGAAAGAGGGGAAAGTTAAAGAAGGGGAAAGATGGATGAAAACAGAGATGTGTTAACATTACAAAGGGGAAGGATACAGAGAAAGAAACAGAGGCAAAGGGAGAGACAGGCAGACAGATATACACAGTAGCAGACAGACAGAGACAGAAAAAAGGAGAGAGAAGAGAGAGGGAGAGAGAGTAAGCCAGGGTCATCCCCTCCCCATTTTGCATTTATTCGTATAATAAACTCCTATAAATCAGGCAATATTAATTTCAAAATTCAATCAATCCTACGTTAATCTACATGATGTTGGTGATTCATCACAATATCAAGAGCTTTGACGAAATAGCTTCTTTCTGTAATTCATGCTTGCCAATAATAATCAGTTACCATGGCAACCCAAAAATATATGTGAGGGAAAACGATCAAAGGGGATCGTGCAGGTCGATAATAATGAGCGATACCGCTGATATGAATCGCCTTTGTTGCTAATAGATCTTCACCTCGATAATGTCTACTAGTACCTTTTAAATTGCTTTCATTCACAACCCATGGTTGTAATCTGGCAATAGGAAAAACAGATAACAGTGATGTAAAGGAGAAATTTATTATGTTTCCTATTTCTGATTGAAATATAATTTGAACTATATCTTTTCATCGGAATACGATTTTCATTGTTCATATTCATCTATATTCATTCTTTCTCACAACAAGCCTTGAAAAAGCCAGTGTCAGGGTGAACGTTCAAATACACTGTGGGGACGAAATAAGTTAAAGAAAAGCCTGAGTTTTGGTACAGAAGAATGGGGGAAAAATTGCAGCTTTTTCTTTCTTTTATGTCAGTTTTAGAGAGTCTGATAACCCCTACATCATGTGCATTGTTAGTATTCGAATGCCCCTATATTCAAATAATGATGAGAATAGCTGAAAAGTTTGGACAAAATTTCTATGCCAAATATGTGTAGTCCCATATACTAATAGCTGTGTGCACTGCGTGAAGTTTTCAGCAAGATTTTTGTCGATTTAATATCGATAATGGTGACTCCAAATCTGCGCAGAACGTACCAATTCGTATTGTGCAACGTTATCAGATTCTCTGAATTGCTTCTCGGCAATTTCTTTCACCATGTAATTAAATTACAAGGGCCCTGTAAAACATATATTAGCAATAATATTGTTCATACGATTGATTTAAACACTTTGTGAAATAAATCGTAGAAACCAATGGTACGATCAATTGCTATTAGCTTTGTGAAAAGGGGTCCAGTATTCAACTTAATCTTTAATACAAAGTTGTCAAATCTCTTTCTGTGACTAGCGATTACAAGTACCTGTAATTTAATCTTTCGATGGGGTTGATATTTGATTGATTGTAGTCGGTCAAGCTGATGTACATTGAATAGTTACTAGTATACCATAGGGCATTCAGCAGCTAACCATTTCATAATTAACTCAACATCACAGAGTAGTTATTGATTTCATACAACCTATAACAATATACTACTAGTCTATATCATGTCTCTATAATGTCTCTTTCTCTCTCTCTCTCTCTCTCTCTCTCTTTCTATATCTCTCACTTTCTCTCTCTCTCTCTCTCTGTCACTCTCTAACTTTCTCTCTCATTCACACTCTCTCTCTCTCTCTCTCTCTCTTTCTGTTTCTCTTAGTTACACAATAGTCAGTGTAGCCATTGCTCCATTGCTACGTAAGCAATTGCGTCCTTTATTTGGTCACTTATCAACAAAGGGTTTCATATCTGTGTATCATTCCCTTCAGTTAACTCTCAAAATTCCATTTCCATTATTTCCATTAACGTATGCGGTGTTTTTTCCTGTACTATAATATTTAGAAGTGGTAAAGTCATAAGTTCATTTTTTAAAATAGAAATCGTGCTTATAAATATCATTGAAAAACATGCACTGAAGATGACAAATAAAGGTATCTCTTATGTTTATCTCAATGCTAGACCAGTTTTATGAAATTATAAATTCAGTAAAGGCCGGGGATGCGTATAATTTTTTAAGCATACCGATGAGCGAACCGAGCAAATACTAAGTCTGAGACGCTCATTATAAGTAATCATCCTTTTTTTATGGAATTGGGAGTTTGGGGTTCCCCTTCCGTTATCCAATGAAATTCGCTATTGTGAAGAATTATTAGAATATTTCTAACATTTTGAATCAAGCGGATCAAAAACTTTATTGTAAATTGTGCAAACAAGAACTCGTCGACTGCATCGCAATTAAAGCAACTTATTAATCAATTTACTTTCTGCTTAAAGCCATACATGACTGTCAATATAGCTGATCGATAATGTTCACCAGTTTCCATTCGTTGCAGTGTGATTATCAAAATACATGCATAGACTGTGTATTCAGACTTCACATCCTTTTATACCCGGGATACATACAAGTACATTCAGTGAAATTATTAGTTAAAGAGATGGATTTAAAAGAAGAGTTGTCACTGCAGTAATCTTAAAAGATGGAAAACATCATACATCAGATTCAATTGATTACTAATATATAGTATCTTTCAAACTAACATATTGTGTTAAAACGGTTGGAAGAAAACAAATATTCTGAACTACTTCACCGTATTGAGTTCGATAAATAACATTTTGTATCATTCTGTATTTTAGGCCTACATACATTCCCCTTGAAAAAAAAATTGCACTTAATACATGTGCCACAAAGTAATGATTTCTAAGATAAATATTACTTTTTTATATGTGTAAATATTTTCTCATATATCTGCCTATTTTGTCATTTGAACATTCTAAAAATGTCTAACAGGGGTTAGTGGATATGGTGTATAAATAACCCTCTTTATTATTGTGATTTACTGTTTCACTTGAATATAGCATTGCCGCGTTACACGCACTATATACATTACAGTCTTGTTGGTAATAGTTAGATTTAACTCACAGCGCCAACCCTAGCCTGGAACCAACTATTTCTTCTATTCCCATAGCAACTGTGTCAATTCTTCAATATTTTATTAGCAATAAATATAGGTGATATGACACGTTACAAGGCACGGTGGAAGGTTGGGTAATTATTGGAAAGTATGCTTTCTATAAGCGGTAGGAATGATAGTTATTTGATATATTTGATAAACTCATTGTGTTGTGGAGGTAGAATATAATGTAAAGAAGAAGTATGTGTGTGGATATAAAGGGGCATTGATGGTGCTTTTGCTCAACGTCTTGTTAAGTTGTGCTGATGTTTTTTTTTCATAGCTGTTCTTTAATGTAGTTGCTGTTGTCATCTTTGATGTGCTGAGGTTGGTTTTATCATTGATATTGATGTTCGTGATGGTGATTAAGGCGATTACAATGATGGCAATAATGATAACAATAATGATGATAATGGTGACGATGGTGTGGCTAGTGGTTCTGGTGGTAGTGATGGTGATAATGATGGTGGTGGGGGTGAGGCTGGTATTGTTGGTAGTGGTTGTGATGATGACGATGATAATGATGATGATGGTATTGGTGGTAGTGGTTGTGATGATGATAATGATGATAATGGTGATAATTATGATAATAATTACGAAAATAAGAGGATAAATATGTGATAACATTGTTTAAAGGTAAATTCATATTTACAATGGAATTATTAAACAAGCAATTGAACATTCCAATTAAAACATTAATTCGTAATTATCTAAAAAGCGATAGGAAAAATGTCAAAATACGCTAATATTTATTTTCTATTGAAATGAGCGGTGTACCAATTGTGTGTATAGAGAGTAAGTAATGAGGGCATAACCGTGTATCCCTTTCTTCCAAGACTACTTGGAAATATCACACAGTAGCTTGAGGCATCTGTGTCAAAACTAATTTGCAGATTGACTTGGAGGGCGGGGGACGTCTCCTTACTAGTTTGCGAGCAATATACAATTATATGAATATCGTTGATAATGATAATTTTGCTCTACCAAATCTTTATATTCTAAATCATACTAATTCCCGATAGAATTCTTCATTTCTTTTTAGATGAATTTCGATAAATGGAACTGGAGTAATAGGTTTCCCCTACAGCTAATCCTGTTTATCCTTACCCTACTTAGCGTTGTGTCCCAGAAACGTTTTTTTTTTTTCTTCTATCAAATGATTTAAAGGTTCCTTAATTCATTATATCGTATTTTCTCGTTCCCTTGACGTCATCTAGCATGTAATAATTTCTAGAAGGCAGTGATTTGAGTATACAACAGATATATCGAAAACATAAAGAAACTCACTTCGTTTGTGATGAAGATAAGAGATAGCAAAATGCACATTATGAATTTTTCCCTTTATTGTATTTATGAATACAGAAATTATGTGAAGTGGTTTTAATTTGATTAGGCTCAGGACTGGCCATAAAATTATGCTTTAACAAAAAGATACATTATTTTTGGCAAATGATACAGCGAGTCAGGAAACAAATTGGATGAAAAGTATAACAGCTGCACTGCGGACGCCAGGGTAATTATGCTGCATTATTGTAGAGCGCTTAGAGACTTCTGACAAAGTAAGTGTTAGGCGCTATATAAGCACTGTAATTATTATTATTAAGTATGGATCGATTTGTCAATACAGAAATTATGGTTTGTGTCCATTGACGTATATAGGGTATCTGTGTATGCTACTTTTCTAAAATGTTTTTACCTAACATCCGAAATAGATACGTTGGCAAACAAAATGATTGCATACTGTGTGATACAGAAAATTCCCGGCCTATCAACATTTGTTTATAAAATGTCAATCTTCTAAGAAACACATAAAAACAGAGTCATGTCCAGTTAATCTAGTGACGTCATAAAGATTAATATAAATGTCTTTAACATTCAAGAGAGTAATGTGCTGAGTTTACTTTGCCTGGGCTGCTGCTGAAGTCAGTTTTGTTTACGTAGGCAAACAAGGTGGCTGCCAGATAGCTGCTAATTCATGCCTTTGGCAGTGTGAATACATAATTGGAATTGATGTACCATATCATTGCGACTACAGCTCTAGCTGAAGCCTTCGTTATCATGTTTATCTTGACCATAATGCCTTTAGAATATTTCTTGGTCTTGCTTGAGCTTTAAGTCACAGGATCACGCTCATTCATCCCGACTTAAAAACCAACCGATTCTTGGCCATTGGGGTAATGCAATTTGTGTAATTTATTGTCCATCTGGTTGTTGTGACTGGAGTTTCGCTCTTACCCTCGAGTAAGAAATGGTATGATCTCGAGCATATGTTGTTGTTTTTTCAATATTATATATCTTTTTGTAGGAAATATTGTTTCCTAATAATATTAACGATCGCCTTGAATTTTACACCTTTTCCATAACATTCCCGTATCTAAAATGTCAAAGGTAAGATGTGATCCATTTTCTTTGCTTCTATAATGCATGTTGCAGATAATAGATGATTCGCATCAATTAGAAGACGATTTTGTTCGTAAAATGGAAGAGTAATAACAACGCATCAAATAAAAAAGGTTCTATTTATTATTTGTGTCGGTTTGGCAATGCAAGTGAGATAATACGCCCAATGCTATTGGTATGGTGGTAATGTAAAGATCATGAAGGAAAAAAGATCGGGCAAAGGCGCTTTCATTACGATCCATGTCATGAACCTTGTGTTGTTATTAATCGTCCATGTTTTGAACGAAATCGTTTTAGTCGTCTTCTAATTGATACGAATCGACTAAGTATCTGCAAAATGCATTATAGAAGCAAAGAAAATAGATCACATCATACCTTTGACATTTTAGACACGGGAATGTTATGGAAAAGGTGTAGAAATCAAGGCGATCGTTCATAATTATGATTAGGAAAATAATATTTCCTACAAAAAGACTTAGGCCTATATAATATTGAAGAAGAAAAACTCAATTCAATTCAATTCCATAAAGGTTTTATTCACATGACATTATGGCAGCCGAAGCTGAATTACAGGTCATTTACAAGGTATGATGGTTAGAATACAAACATATGTTTGCGATCATGTCCATCAATTTATGAAGGCTCAAGATAAATTTCTAACATCATGACACATTTTCAACTTAGGCAATAATAAGAAGTTAATATCACGAATACGAGCTCTCAAAAAATATAAAAGAAGAGATAGAAATGCATTACAATTTGAATGTTGGGAAAATGCCTCCAAAATGCATTCCACGTTTCCACCATGCCCAGGATTCAGGATGTACGTAATTGATGTCCGCATGATAGCTAGGTTTACATGCATGTTCGACAGTGATCGAAATTGGAACTCGTTTATTGCCTAAGGATATACTGCGCCTGATTGAAAGGAATATCTTTGGCGTTTTTTTATTATTTTTTCCGTTGGACGATGGATATTTGATGAATCTAGCAGCCAACATTCTCCGCTGTGTATTAGTCCCACGCTTCTGTTACGTTATTTGAGCTCTTGAATAATCTCTTTTACGCGTTCTATATCTCATTTCTATGTTTAAAAAGGGTCACATTATTTTGTCAGAAGAAACAAAGTTTGATTCAGAATAATAGATATACATCAAATATATTTAATCTTTGACATCTATCATCTTGTATACACTATCAAATGACATCTAACCAGAAGAAATGGGATGTAAAGGGGAGGGTGCATGGGGTAATCTTTGTGTTTGCTGGCATAGCAAACACAATCGTGTAACTGTATCTTGTACACAGGGGTTGTGTTTACTTATGAAATACAAGCGCTAATTGTTTTTTAAAGGACAGCGTTTTACATTTTCTAACTAAAAAAGATAAATAATTATCGCATAGATTTAGCAGTTGTTGTCAGTCGTTTCTGACAGTCACCGACATTTTCTTGCTAATGGGCTTTTTTAGGTTATGCCTGTAATTATCATCCGCGCTTAAATCTGAGATCTGTTGATATGAATGATCCAGGAAAATAATAATAATAATAATAATAATATTCATTTGTAAAGCGCAAAAACTATGTGGATATATTCTATTGCGCTGCAAGAGCTCGTAAATGCTGTGCTATACATACTATATGAACAAGTGAGTTTTCAGTTTTAATTTAAAATCATCTAGTGTAGGGGCTTTCCTTATTTCTAGTGGTAATTTATTCCATAATCTAGGGGCAACACAGAGAAATGACCGGTCCCCGAGGGTTACTTTGGTTTTATATGGGGGTATTTGCAACATAAATGTGTCTTGTGTACTACGAAGGTTACGACCATGAGTTTGAGACTTGATA
>BEXV01000665.1:42590-56461 GCA_003118195.1 Hemicentrotus pulcherrimus
AAAGGGGGGTTCAACAAATGTTGGCAGTCCTCAGATAGGGGGCGTTTTCAAAAAGAGGGAACGAGCATATGCGTACCCTAAATAACACTGAGTGGGGGGCCGGGGTCAGAGGACGCTTTATATTTGCATTTTAAAATACAAACAGAACTCTAAATGATAATATACGGAAATATGCGTACAACATACATCAAAAAAAACAATGCACACGATATCCATATAGTCCTAATTTTAACCAAGTTTATAAAATTATATCAGGGACTGTGCATTTGTGCTTCGATCAAAAGCTGGTTTTACCGCTTAACATATTCTTTTGATTCATTCAACATGTACTAAATTCCAAGCCAAACCCTAAATGCGTTAACGTGAAACTGACCACAAATTATAATAGGGGTAGGTTATTTGAAATTGCGGAAAGGAATTTAAATGAGAGGGGAAGGGAAAGAGGGATGGGAAGTATAATAACAAGATAATAAAATAAAGCATATCAAGATAAATTTGAGGAAATACACTTACCATTTCAAACAAGATGAACCATAACAAGATAAATCACATCAAGTGAAAACACAAAACCACAAGCATGGAAATGTATTCCAGTATTGATTGAATACCTACAAAGCTAGTGTATTGTGTGATACATCGTAGTTTGGAGTCAGACCAGAAATAATTCAACGGCGTCAACCTTGCAAATCAACTGTCGCGTAAAAGTTTATTAACATTTTCACTATCTTATCTTTAAACAAATTAATAATTTGCACGAAGAAACATGAGTTAACATCTAGTTATATTAACTATGTTACCAATAAGAATCACACTGCACTTCCCATATTCACATTTCAAATAGAGCAACAAAACACCCATATAAATGATATATGAAACGGCATACCAATGCACTCCCATAATCCTGTAACTTCAAGTTAAACAAAACCTAAATCAAAATAAAGAGCTAACCGTATATAAAATGTGATGCAAACACCAATAGCTAATTTTATATATCGTACCAAATTTATAGAAAGCTATATATATATATACATATATATATATATATATATATATCACTTTAACTAAATATCAAGGGTTTGAGGTGGTTTTTTAAACTTTGATAAAGAAAACAAACATAATTGGGTGAATGAGATTATGTAACTGAAAAAATATATAATTACAGTGATGATACAAGAACTGCTCATTATGGGGGTTCTCCTGGGCCAGAATACAAGACATAGATTACTCTTTAATTCTAAGATCCCTATAAAGCGCATTAAAGGTTGCAGTAAAATCACCACAGTTAATTCATTATTACATTCTATATACATAATTGCAACCACATCAAGTACAATAATAATTTTATAAAATATAAAAAGACTTTGCAACATTTGGGAAGATCTTATGAAAAATTTTGATGAAGAATTTTGTTTCTCTATTTACAAAAAAAAATAATTATTGTACAATTCTGAATGCATTCTATTCATATGAGCCCCTTGAACAAGAGGCCTCATTTTGATTGCATTATGATCTACACTATAGTCAACGTTGTGAAGGTGATCAATGCGTGCAACACTAGTTATATAATGTGGGAACATTGTTAATTTTGCATTACTTTGTGCAATATCGCTCTCATGTGGCACATCAAAGTCTGCGCCAGTCAATCATAAAATCATACATGCATGTATACAGTCAATAACGACCCATCTGCAAATAGCATTTTTACAATTGTTCAACGGAATGATAGTATGGGTGTACATATCTCTACATCTTAAGGGAAATCATTCAAATTTGTGTTTCTTTTATTGTATTTTTAATCATGTCTGTAACTATACAATAACGCTCAGGCCGTCCAATGCCATTCAATAACATCATAGCCTTAATGCAGATAATGAACTTTCTTCAAATTGTTGTAAATTCTTACAATAACTCAAGGCAAATTAACAAAACACAACATCAGATTTTCTGATTATATTCTTAATCTTCCAATATGTTGATGACTACTATTGGCAAGTGGGATAGATGTTGTTACTTTTTTTTTTCGCAATCCTCTTTCTAATCCAGAATGCCTGAATAGCAAAGCACCATGATAGCTCAAAGGGAAATTAATCAATTTTTAAAAAATAATGTGAATAAATAAATAAGAGAGGAAAAGAAAATTCTATTAGTAAATATGACAACCCTGTTGTGGTAATTAAGGAATTAAGCTAATGTCATATAGTCAACTATTTGGCAAGAATGTTACCATTCTCAAACCAATTCTAAATGTAAACTGCATTTCATAAAAACAGTTTCTCTTAGATTTTGAAATTTAATCGAAGAATTATTTATTGCTTTTTTATCATGATGTCTGTCCCTTCTTCCTGGTTGAGTTGTATTAACCAATTAAGCATTGATGCATACTTTAGCTGAATCCTGGGGGGGGGGGGTGTTTCACAAAACTTATCATCAGTGAAAGATGAAAGTTTTTGTTATAAGCTACTTAAATTCTTGATTCTGATCGATTATCAACAGATTTGTGACTGATTTTTGTCATTATCATTGCAAAAAAGGCTTTGCGAAAAGGGTCCCTGGTTGGGTATTGAATCTTAAACCTTGGGAAACAAATGATGAGTCTTAACTGCTCAAACAGGAAATGAGCAAACATGATACAAGCCCACAGACAAACAGAGCCAAACATTTGCTCCATATAAATATCTTGTGTATAAACCTAAGTGTACAATGACTTCACGAGTCGGCAAAGATTCCTTTCTTGGTCCATCTTTACTGAACATACAATCACTGGAGATCACATCAAACCTATAATATACAAGCATTGCTCTTCAATAGGTTCCACATTTTACTAAATCTATTATATGAATTTAGAATCATTGAGACATGCCCATTTATACTACATCCATTGTATATTTTTTTTTTATATTATATGTATGTCTATAGTTTTTTGTAGAATGTGGAACAATAAAACTTGAACTTGAAACCTATTTATACATCTTCTCTTGAGGTTGAACCTGATTAGTGGAGCATCATTATAACAAGTTGTCAGATATGTGATACCTTACAATAATGTATTTCTTCTGGTACTACCAGTCTCATGATACTAAGGTTCCACTGCACATGAGTGTAGTTGGTTTAACCCAAGAAACCCTGATAGTATACTTGCTGTACAACATGATACAAGAGCAAAGCTTCTATGAGGTATAAAAGGAGGATGAGGTAAGGGTTACTGGAAATAGAGGAGCTATCTAGAATGTTTATACAGTCAAACCTGTCTTAAGTCACTGCCTCACGGAAACACAAAAAGTGGTCTTTGTAGACAGGTGGTCACTAAAGCAAGTTTGACTGTACTCCAAAAACAGAGCAAAATACCAATTATAATGGCAAGACTACAGTCTAAAGGAAAGCACTTTGTCATGTTTTTTTTTTATCAATTCTTTTCTTGAATTTCAACAAAATAATCATATTATGGGCAATTGAACATTTTTCTTGTCACTGTGTGTGAACAGTGATTTGTAAGCCTAAACATTTATTCTCATGTGTATAAGAGTTACTGAAAGAAAGGTATGAATAAATAATATGCAGCATAAGTATAACATTTCTAACAGAAAAGGGTAATATATATTTCAAATCTATGAGAACTCAGCAGAATTGCCCAAAAGCAATTTAGTGTGTAATATATAACAGGCTCTTGTTACAAAGTTAATGAAGAGGTTACAGTGGGAAATAGCACGTCTAGTGATCTTACCACAGAAACTTTTCCTCAACTCAAAACTAAATAAAATTTAGAAAATATACCTTTTCCCATGCCCAGCAGCTGACATCATAACTCACAGTGTTATGCTCATTATAGTAATGACATGCAACTGTAATATGTGTTTAAAAATCTCCTTGGAAAAAAAAACAAAAAAACTCTGTAAAGAATATATACAGCTGGCAATACATAATATCCAATAAATATAACTTATAAGACACATCAACAAATATATAGAAAAGAAGATCACCCGCCTTGCTAACGGCCTCACATACCTGCCTATGAATATCTGACATACAACCGACATGTAATAATGCATCAATCTTACCACGACTATGTACAGTTGTACATGGTTTTTGGACTGTGACAAGATTATAATAACACAACAATCACATACAAAATTTATCATGTATCATAATGTAACTTGATTAAATGTTTTTTTCTCTTCCTTACACATTTGTATTTTCTATTTTTTTCCAAGCTGATTGTTTTCCAATGTTACTATCTGATCTGTCCCATAATATTTGAATTCAGCTTGGAGATACCAATTGACATTGTGCCGTGCCAACAGTTATATGTATAATGTGAAAAATATATACTTGTGTGTATCCAAGTATACAATAACTTACAGAATAAAAGTCCACTAACCCCTCATCATAAGGTGTTCATCTCATATCAATTTACTCAGATTTTACTCCTGTACATCCTTCCATAATAATTGCTAGTTCAAGGTTGAATTTGAGTCAGAACTGGCTGAATAATTCTATTCAAAATTCACATTCTAACTACCTTTACACCTAAAGATTCCTGATAAATTATATTCCTATCAAAAATAAATTCTACAGATAATTTAACTACTGTATGTTACATGTCTCCAGAAAGTAGAAAGTAATTCAATGGAAAACTAGACAATCATTATTTGAATATCTTTCATGATCTCTTAACTTCATATTATTATACGCAAGTTAGTTTTCTTCCAATTTCAGAATGTGTTAAATAAATATATCTTATCTCAATGAATAGCATGGTTTGACTTCTCAAAGACTTGGTATTACTCAATGCCAATCAAATAATGTGTAGCATTAACACAAAGCCTACCAATATAGTACATTCACTTCATGTGTTATTAGAAAACATCAAACATTCAATGCAACAGAACTTAATACCCTCTTGCAGAATACTTTGCCATAAGTTTTAATTACTTTCTGATAAAAAGTTGTCTTTAATTTCAAACATTATCAGATCAATCCATGACAGCTTCTTCAACATGGACATTGTTCATTTATTTACACAATTAAAATTGAGAGATAATATAATGTATTAGCATCACATTATGGTTTACAGACACATAATTTATTTTTAAAATGAAATGTTGAGGCCCATGTTCATGTGGTCATGGTTGAATGCATCTGTATATTTACAACTGGATAAATTTCAAATTCAGGTACAGGTGTAGAGGTTATTCCTAAAGTCATTATTTCTTGATGCATGAATAATAATATGCTTTGTGCTGGTCTTGATCATACCTCCGTTGGTAACATACAATTTAACTCTAATTATATTCCCAAGATTGTTGTTTTCTTGATGAATGAAGAATAATACAATTGTTGCTGGTCTTAGTGGGGGATCAAAGGAAGTTAGTTATCCTTATCAAAGAGGGCTAGGATATCAGCCAAAGCTTGCTCGATGTTGTCTCCAAAGCGAATAGCATTCTGCATGGGAAGATATAACAAGAAGGATAGTAATAATAATAATTAGATTTTATGTAAAACATGTATCTTTCATGACTGAAGGATACATCAGTTGTACTTCAATCTTCATATTGTTATTAATATTGTGCATATTGTTATGAATATTCATAAATCGTCTATTTGTTTCAGAGTTATGAATATTCATGAACAATCTATTTGTTTCATACGCATGAAGGAGTTATGAATGAAAGTAATGGCAGTAATATAGACCTAAGAACAATGATAAAATTAGAGTGAGTGATTTTTCTTAATCTTAACCGGTCAAGTGTTTGTTTGTGTGTGTATCAGATATGGCCACTATCGTTATGCTAAAAGACGTCCCTGACTGTAATAATATAATCTACAGTTTCCTACTAATGTTGACTAAATTCAAACTGTTTATGGGTTAATGGATTGTTCAGAATTCCATTTTACAACCTTCATTAATTCATCATTGAGAGGAGGAGTACAGGACATTCACCTACTCAGAGAATACACTGTGTGTACTTTCATACCATACTGAAAACATATGTATTAGAGACAATATTCATTTGTGAAATACAAATCATTCTTACCGTGTTGCCAGTCTTGTTCTTGCACGATATATGGAAGAAGATAAGATTCTCTCCTGCGATGATGTAAGATACTCCATAACCATCGTCAGCAACCTGTGAAATAAAACATAACCAATATCATTAGTAATGTATCAAGAGTTTGAGTAATGAGATGATGTAAGATACTCCATAACCATCATCAGCAACCTGTTACAATAAAACATAACCAATATCATTAGTAATGGTATCAAGAGTTTGAGTGATGAGATGATGTAAGATACTCCATAACCATCATCAGCAACCTGTTACAATAAAAAATAACCAATATCATTAGTAATGGCATCAAGAATTTGAGTCCTCAGTATAAATCTTTACAATTATGCTTAGAGCATGGACCTACTATTCTAAGAGTACCTGAAGTGCAAGTATATTTCAATATCTCATGGTTTGCGAAAAGGATCCGGATGACCTTGCGTTTCTATCAAAGCTTATCTGTACTAATTTACAGGAGGGATTAGACCACTCTGCAAGGTCACCGGACAGGTGGTTATCACATCAACTCAGCTCTCAATTAATATAAGAAGAAGAGGATCATGGGACATCAATGGTCACTGATTAGGCATTGTTTTCTATATAGAGGGAGCAAGTAGCTACAAGTACAACAGTGTGGCTTAAAGGCAATTAATACATACATACATGTAGAATATCTCAAATAAACAACAACATTCCAATAAAAAGTTGACATTTCTTTTTCATTTTAAACCAAGACATTTACAAATTAAGATAGCAGACACACTTGCCCATTATAAGTGTCAAATTTCACAACACAATTGAATGCCTTTTGGTGACAAATACATACCGGTCCGAATCCTCCCCCAGCTGAGAGGCATTCTGGGTTTTTGTTGACATTGACTTTTCCTGTCTGAGAGGGTGGTGTTTGACTAGTGGACAGACGCCATGGCTCACTCAAAACCTGCAGATGTACAATAAATACAGATAATCTAATCCATTAGGACCTTGTGATAATGTACCCTGTAGCCAGTTACAGGAAGAAACAATGACTTTGAAACAATTTTGAAATTTCAGCCAAACAACTATTTCTTCCAAAACAGTATCAAGCTATCTAGGAAAACCAATGAAAACATATGGCTTTATCTCATTCATGATGACTTTCAATCACCAGGTTATAGGTTCAAATCCTTGACTCTCTTTCTCTCTCTCTTTCATTCTCTCTGTAGTGTTTCTCTCCCCCTCTTTCCCTCACTCTCTCTCTCTCCTTCTCCCTTCCCTTTTTTTTTCTCTCTCTCTCCCTCTTTCCCCCCTCTCCCTCTTCCCCCCTCTCCCCCTCTTTCTCTCTCTATCTCTCTTTCTCTTTCCATCTTTTTCCTTCTGGCTCTCAGCACAGATACCATGTTTCGTCTATGTTTACACACTTGAAACACCACTGGAAATCAATTTCTAAATTAAGATCAAAAACACTGAAGTCTCTAATTTGGACTCTTGGTCCTCAATCTGAAATCATTGCTCTGAATCTTTTGTATCATACCTTCTTAAGGAATGGGGAATCCAGGTTAAGGTACTTGGAGACGACGTAAAGACAGAAGATATGTCTGTCTACCCCCTTGCCGCACATAGCATCTCTATAGCTCTGGACATGTTTGTTAGCAGCGAGGTTAAACTTGGCCAGCTTCTCCTCCTTCTACACAGTGGAACACACAATAGAAAGTAGACAACTCAATCATCAAGGACAAGTAATAGAAACCTTCCTACTCAAAGGTACTATATGTATAAATGTCCCAGCATGTACATGTATGTATCAGTAGTGTTTCATTACTTTCATTAATAGACCAAATTATTTTAGTTTTCTTTCAAAGAACCCCTGGTGATATACTGTGTACACCCAATTTTTTGCTTCACCGAGCAAAGATCTGGCAAGCTGCAGAAATTATCAAGAACAACATCTGAAGAACTACCCATATATATATATATATAAATGTTAGATTTGTGTAATTTGGTAAAATAATGCAATCTCAGTCTTCCTGCTTTTATTGATATTAACTTACCGTGCTGTCTGGATCTTGCATGGTGCGTACAAAGTCGCATGACTCTACTGAGCACGACCTGACAGTCTCTGTACGACCCTCTCGGTATAGACGGGTCATGGATGACTCATAGGTGAGACAGAAACGGTTGGCATCCTGAGAACAATCAGAAGATATTAATCAAAACAATATAAAAAAAAGAACTGATGGATAAAAGTGTACCAAGTGCATGGAAGTGTATGAGAACCTTTAAACATTCAAAAGATTCATTTAAAAAAAGCAATATTGTTTATTTTGTTAAGGTAAGAACATAACAGTAGAGTCTGCATTGTAATGTGGAGATTCATAACTGAATTCACTGACCAGTTACTATAACTATGCACTTAGATTAGTTTCTTGTAAACATTTATAAAATTATTACATGATCAGTGTCATATGAGATGGACTGCTTAGAAGTAAACTCATTTAAGTTGCTTCAGTAAAGTCAAGTGAACATACATGTGAGCTGATCACTATTTAATCATATATTTTCAAAATAAACATATAAAAGTAGGTGCACGGTAGACTATGCAATGTTTTTTCATTTGTAAATACTGCAATTAACGGTGTATAAACCGCACCTTTTTGCCGCCGAAAAAATGTCAAAGTCGGGGGTGTGGTTTATACACGTTGCACCCAAAAAACAAAACAAAAAGTAAGTCAAAACCAGCACAAATTTGAACATATGGGACTACGAATGGTACAGGACATTTCCACACATTTTTACCGACAATTTTATCTTGCATTGTTGACATGAAGACGAAAATAATCTTCCAAAAATAACATCTGCTGATAGATCTTGATCTAAGTTCGTGCCAAAACATTGCAAAAGTAAAAGAAGGGGCCGTTTAATGACCTGGCGCGATCTCATCCAGCACGTTAAGTCGCTATTTGAATCCATTTCAATGTATACATTACAAAAAAATGCTGGGTATGGCATCGAAGCGCGATAGCCGCACGGTGTAAGGCGCTGGCTTCGGCAGCCAATCTACATCTGACAGCCCGAGTTCGTATCCCGTCGTCCTTTTTTGTTCTTATTGTTCTTTTTTTTTTTAAAGGCCGAAAAAGAGGGGTGCGGTGAATACACGGGGCGATTAATACAACGTTAATTACAGTACTAATAATAATAATAATATTGGATTCTTGTAAAGCACACGTATCCAACTTGCAAGATGCTAAAGAAGCTTCAATATTTCCCAGGCTCTGCTAGGCTGCTGATTTTTGGCGCTCACAGCATTCAAGGAATTCCTTCCTACCGGTACCCAATAAACACCTAGGTAGAGACTGGCAAGTGAAGATTAATGTCTTGCCAAAAGACATTAGTGCCGCTACGGGACTCGAACTGCGGACCCTGTGATCCACAGTCGGACAGCTTATCCACTAGGCCACAACAACTCTAGTAATAGAGGAACCAAATAAAGAAAACCTTTAGAAGGAGAGACTCACCCTGTAGTAGGCAAGCTGCATTGCAAGTTGAATGAAACCATCGGGGCTGATCCTACACTTCTTCATAGCACCCTTACCAAACTTATTATGAACTCTAACATGGATCTGAACATCATCTACAAGCTTCTTTGCTACCTGGTAGCTCGTCTCAATGATGTCTTCCAACTGAAATGAGAAATAGAAATGAAAGATTCTTCAAATATGATTCCTGGACCAAACTTATTATAAACTCTAACATGTATCTCAACATCTTCTACAAGCTTCTTTGCTACCTGGTAGCTCGTCTCAATGATGTCTTCCAAATGAGAAATAGAAATGAAAGATTCTTCCAATATGGTTCCTGGACCAAACTTGTTTATTCTCACATACTTCAAAAGGTTCCCCCCTAAATACTCAATAGACTAGTCCATCTGCTACACAGGCCTACCTCACTTGGAACCTCCCAGTGTAGTCTCTGAGGGGCTTTCAGCACCCTTGTTGATTCTCCGTTCGTGTGTCCCTCTGGTGTGTATCCCATGTGTAGCATGTCCTCTACCACAGCATCCTCAAAGGTATGACTGTAGATCGGAGCATCAGCCCTATAAACAAACAAACAAACAAACAATCATCATCACAGCATCCTCAAAGGTATGACTGTAGATCGGAGCATCAGCTCTATAAACAAACAAACAAACAAACAATCATCATCACAGCATCCTCAAAGGTATGACTGTAGATCGGAGCATCAGCCCTATAAACAAACAAACAAACAAACAATCATCATCACAGCATCCTCAAAGGTATGACTGTAGATCGGAGCATCAGCCCTATAAACAAACAAACAAACAAACAATCATCATCACAGCATCCTCAAAGGTATGACTGTAGATCGGAGCATCAGCCCTATAAACAAACAAACAAACAAACAATCATCATCACAGCATCCTCAAAGGTATGACTGTAGATCGGAGCATCAGCCCTATAAACAAACAAACAAACAAACAATCATCAGCACAGCATCCTCAAAGGTATGACTGTAGATCGGAGCATCAGCCCTATAAACAAACAAACAAACAAACAATCATCAGCACAGCATCCTCAAAGGTATGACTGTAGATCGGAGCATCAGCCCTATAAACAAACAAACAAACAAACAATCATCAGCACAGCATCCTCAAAGGTATGACTGTAGATCGGAGCATCAGCCCTATAAACAAACAAACAAACAAACAATCATCAGCACAGCATCCTCAAAGGTATGACTGTAGATCGGAGCATCAGCCCTATAAACAAACAAATAAACAGACAAACATGGGCAAACAATGGAGAATGCGGGTAAGCCTGAATCCAATGACTGGGGTAATAACATGATTGCAGGGCCCTCAGGGAATTCAGAATGAATATTGATGAGGCTACCCTGGGTAAACAAGACATAATATTGTTATTATTATTATAAACAATCATCATCATTACCTATGCATGTACAGAACAGGTATTACCCCTGTAATCATCATGCATGTTGTCTACATAGCCTTTGTACAGGCATATACAAGTATAATCCCCGTCATTAGATCCAATATCAAATGTCAATATCAATTCACGTCAATCAAATCAGTCTCCCTACTAAATCATTCAAATCAATGAACCCTAACCCTAATCTACATTGGTCTCTTGCGAGTATCTAGTACCGGTACCGAAAAAAGGGAGATACAATGCTACATCAGAAGGATTGCAAAATCAACAACAGTTTGTTTTTTTAGACTGGGGGGGGGAGGTAAAATCAATCTTATTCCTGCATGTTTTCTGTTGAGTAATGGTGAACTTACAGTGAGTGTTCAGCGTTGAGTCCGATGTGTCCATTCTTGAAGACGACGAGATTGAAACACTTATCAAACCAACGATTGTAGCAGTTACCATGGAGAAGGGACGCTGCATACTTGTCCAACTTTCCATCACCCTGATCCTGCAAGGGTCAATAGGTCGTGTCAAAGGTCAACTATCAACTAAATACACATGCAGGGATGCAATAGTTTATCAAAATAAAAGATGCACCTTAAATTAAATTCAAATCATTCTTCATTTCATGAGCACCTTCGCATGGCATGTTTGATTTTATCAATTTAGCCAAAATGTCTACATACATTGTTAATAAAATAGATTATGTTGATCGGTTTAAACTATGTATAGAGCTTTTCCATGACATTTTGTATTGAATATGACTACAACTTCACAGCTACATGTATGGCTATCAAAATAACCCCAGATAAGGTTTAAATATTTTCAATAATTATAATTTTACAGGAAAGATCAACACTGGAATTTACTGTTTGTACTGTATACATGTATGTCAAACATATCTAACTAGAAGGATTGTGAGACTTCAAAGAGCTTACAGTGATTCTATCAAAACAATAGAGAACATAAATCTACAAATGTTCTACCTACAAAATGCAGTGTACAGTGTACATGTAGATGAAACAACAAATTCACCAAGGTAGAAAATAAAAGCAATATACAATGAGAAAAAAATACAAATTTCACATAACTACTAAACAGAGCTACATGGATTCCACAAAGCTATAGCATATTTATGACAAAGCTTGTAACACACATAGCTAGCAGTACAATACTTTACAACACTTGCAGGAATTACAAATACAGGACATCTCTTGCCATTATGAGTTATGTGTTAATTTGAGGTACACATAAGCTGGAGATAGGGAATACTTGAAATGCAAGGCATGAAAGGATCAAATGTTAGATTGTTATTCACAGGGTTATTATAAGGGTTATTGCTAGGAGAGAAAACTTAAAACTAATTAGTGTTGACTATTTAACCCATGGTAATTCAGCTGCAGTACATAATTTCATCTAACATTATTATCAAAATTAATGATACAAAGCTTTTTGCTGTTTCCAGTAGTTTTTGATATTATCTTCCAGAAACTTCACCCTTTTTATAAATCTAATTGATAACTCACACACAAGACATGGAAAGCACAAGGTGCATACAGACTATGTACTAGTATGCTTTATCCTCAAAACATATCATTTCAAATGTATTCAAATGAAGTATGAAATCACTTTTCAGGGCTTCATGTCACACAACATGCAACATACTATTTATCATATACTAGAAGAATGTATCATACACCCATTTTAGTTTATCCAATCCAAAAGATATTTGATATAGCGCCTTTTCCTTGCGGTTTCAAAGCACTGGACACACGGCTCCACAATGTTTGGGCCAATAAGAAACAAAAGTTATAACAAGTCACTGCTGGGCCTGTTGTATAAAACTTACTATTGATGGTAACTTTGCCATTAATGGTAACTTCAATGGAAACCTTGATTTGATTGGCTGTTGAGTGATGTTGCCATGGTAGTTAATATTGATTGCAAATTTACCATCATTGCAAAGTTTTATGCAACGGGCCACAGCTCTAGTACATGGGATGAATCACTACCTGTACAATGAAATGAACAAGCTACTGACTACTACCATGAATAAACTGATAGCTTCATGATTTCTACAAAGGTAGCTTAGCTTATTTAATAGATCAAATGAACAAGCTACTGACTACTACCATGGATATACTGATAGCTTCATGATTTCTACAAAGGTAGCTTAGCATATTTAATAGAATAATGTACATCACGTCACATTAACACACCAAACAAGCTACAAGCTGCATGTACATCTAAACTAATGACACTCTATTTCTAACCAATAAGATCTTTACATGGATATTTTGGCAAAGCTCATGTAGAGGGACTTACATTCATGATAGGTTGGAAATTGCAGACGGGTAAATGAGAAGAAAAGATGTCAACATCATGCATTCATCTCAGGTAAGTAATGGTTTATATCAAGCAATGTATCGCTGGATTACATATAATAGAATGTTACCCTCCCCCCCCCCCCTCCCCTTTGTTCTTTAACTCTCTCACACACTCTCTCTCTCTCTTCTTTTCCCTTTATTCCACTTTGTATGCAACATTGCTCTTCTTACGTAATCTTTTTTCTTCTTTTTTTTAAGGAGAATTTTTGACTGTTTAGTTTCTCTTTATCACCATTTCTGTGAAGCACATCTGAAATATTCAGGATATTGATTTCAATGTACACATTCAGAGTTAACATGTACTATCTGTAACTCTGTAACTAAAAACCTTTAAAAAAGTGTATGTCAATCACATTTTCTTTAAAATCTTGCTCACATAATTGTGTTACTTTTTTCTTTCTTTTTTTCTTCTCAATGCAAAAGGTATTGGATATAGCACCTTTTCATTGCATTTACAAGTCGCTGCACATGTTTTAAATACCGGTAAAGCTTAGGATGCATTGTCTTTTAGG
>BEXV01000665.1:57465-68692 GCA_003118195.1 Hemicentrotus pulcherrimus
AGTAGTATTACAAAGATTAGGGAAATTAAAACCAGAAACTTCTGCCTGTAAGAAACTTTGCTAGGGCACCAGAGTCCCAGTTCCAGGCCAAAAATCTAAGCATCATTTATGTCATAACAACAACTTTTTCTGTTTGCAAGTTTCTTGTCACAGCCATCATTAGCAATTTGCGCCGGTTTAAATCACTGAGAGTTTTGGTGTAATGTGTAATCCACAGCAATACAGGCCTTAAATTTCAATATTTTTAGGCAAGGCCACTTTTCTGTGGCCTTTACTATATTACAGCACATATAGGAAGAATTGGAAAGGGCACAGAGAATCTCCAAGGCAAATGAGAGAGGCATTGAGGACAATCAAACAGTCATGGCCTTGGTGGCCTTGGATTAATTTAAGCCCTGGCGGTAATTACTGTGAAAGGAATAAACTCTAGACCAAAATATTACCTTTTGGCTTTTACTATATATTTCAAAGGCTAAAGCATATATCCTTCACCCCATGTAACATAAATACACACATTCACGCTTGCATGTACACGTATGAAGACCCTTGTTATCATGGGCCAGGAGAGTGAAGTTCACATATGTATCCAATTTCATCACATCTCCTATTATGCTAGAGAGTGATTTATTGCATGACATAATATAACATTGATGCTGAGAGGAAAACAGTCACTAAATGTGTGGAAGATGAATGACTTTTCACTTATATTTGAATGTATCTAAAAGCCTGATTATATGAAAGCAACTTTAAATTTACATGTGCCAAGCGAAAAGCTGCTCTGCTTTTCTTTATAAACTAAGAAATACTTTCACAATCAATAAATAAATGTGAATTCCCTCATTTCATTTTCAATGGAACTCATTTTGCTGCCCTTCAAAATCTCTCCACGATATCAGCAGAAAGAAAGGTTGATTTAACAATAAAGTCTTGAGCACATATAACACAGTAATAGCTTCTTATGTGTACATGTATTAGATTGCACAACAAACATCAACCCATTTTATTACCCACTTTCCACTCATTTACACATAAGAAGAAAGAAGAAAAAACCCTTGCATAGATAAAAGCCACTGATGTCTCCTCCGTCATATATGAACGAGACATAAAGCAAAATTATGTAACCAAACACACAGAACACATGGGAGAAATGATATTGATGTGAAATTTGGGGGACTTACGATATCATACTCATGCACCTCCTCATCTAGGACGACCATGAAGGCAGCGGTTTCTATGGCAGCTAGAGAAGTCTTGTTCACACCATCCATGAAGAAGCGTTGACGAGCTGCGGCCCATGGAATTCTAGTTGAGACAAGTGTGAAAGAGGCAATAGGGTGTATAATAATACTCATAACTAGTGTTTTGATTTCTTCATCTTGAAATTTTTTTCATTGTTGTTGTTTTTTTATTATTGTTGTTTGTACATTCTGTTAAATCAGAAACAATTGTATGCAAAAGAAAATTAGTCTAGAAGTGAGGAAAATTGTTTGTTTGTTTGTTTGTACATTCTGTTAAATCAGAAACAATTGTATGCAAAAGAAAATTAGTCTAGAAGTGAGGAAAATTCCACAAAATCATGTGACTGAGATTTATTTATATCAGTTTCTCACTGAAAATGTGACCGTCATAATTCAGGACCTCCTTTTACCTATAATCTAATCTACCTTGCTTATGATGTCTGTTGTGCTCTAAGGCTTCATAAAATGTCTCATAACCATCATTTCTTCAACCCTTTAATTGTATTTGATCTGCAATGACCAATCAAAGAATCCTAAATACCAACCTTTGATACTAGCAGTGGTGTTTATCTTTATATGAGGTCACAAAATAATTAGGTGTCATAAAGATACATAATATAAAGGTCATCTTCACAAGGTGTTAACATGAAAATGGAACTATTGACTGACATTTAAATGACCTTTCTGGGACTTGAATTGGTCACAAAATGCAGAAACATCTGCTCAAATGTTTAGTAGAAAGGTACATAGGTCAATTAAGTGTGTGATAAAACATGATTAGCACCTTCCTATAGTAGTTTAATCAAACATGAAATATCGATATCATTATCTGATGTGATAAGGCTAGAATTTCAATGAGTGTCCAGTCTTAAAAGAGTATATTGTCATTGTTTATTGGAGCCACACTGAAACAGTTTTACTTGGTTGGCAGGCATTATTTTGTTGCTCCTGTTCAATTAGCTTGCACAAAACCGGATTTTCAAGAATTTTTGATAATTGACAGTCACTTCTTCTTCTTTCAAAAAATTAATTGATTTATTTGTCTGCAAATTCATTAAAGCTCTATTATTCAAGGGGATAGAGCAATTTTAATGGCCAATTTTGCAATGAAGTGCAAATCACAAAAGTCACACAAAGTTACAGGTATTTTTTTAGATGACGCAATATTGGTGATGAACATGTACATGGACATTTTATTAGTTCAGAAATCTCGACATTCAGGTTCTCTTGATCAGCATAATTCAGAAAAATTAAAGCTTATCTGTACTAGTTTATAGGAGCGATTAGACCGCTCTGCAAGGTCACTGAACAGGTGGTTATCTCATAAACTCAGCTCTCAATTAACATAAGAAAAAGAGGATCATGGGGGACCAACAGGCATTGATTAGGCATTGTTTTCTATATAGAGGGAGCAAGTAGCTACAAGTAGGACAGTGTGGCTTTAATTTCTTTTGATATGTACCTATCTCCTGCAGTGAGTGCGGCTAGACGACCCTCAGAATGATGCTCCTCTGGGTCATCCAAAATCTCCTGATATTGCCTTAAAAAAATAATTCAAAGATAACCATTAATTATTTGATGAATAATAATAATAATTAAACACTATGGTTCCATAGTGTGCAACATCAAAAATGCACTCCCTACATTTGGGAGTTATACAAAATCAAAGGCGAATAACATGAATTAAATTCATTTTTTTAATCAATAATATTTATAATTATGATTTCTTCTATAGTGCTATTGAACTTGGCTCTCCTTGTACTTACTCCACAAAGTCATTAATCCATTATTTGTGAATAAAGATCATGTACAGCTCATTGTATGATGCAAGCAAAGGCAATAATGGTACCTATTTATCCTTCTCTCTTGTCACCAGTTATCCACTTTCAGAACTCAACTTACCACATTCCTAATGCTTTCAAATTAGTCACAGCGTTTTTGTCTTTCCCAGTTAGAATCATGAACAACATTATAGTAGTCTCATCAGCACCATTGATTAGGCAACTAGATAGTGGCGCTTTGTACATTCCTGGATTGGATTGGATTGGATGTCAAGTAAACTACACATGGATTATAATTGACACAACTGAAGATGAAATGTTTAGTTTATTGAAGTTTGGGATACTTACTTCTCCAGTTCACACGGCTTGATGAGGCTTCCATTTGATTGGATGATAAGCTTGTAATAGCGCCCTCTGGACATGACAACAATGTGGTTGCTGGTTGTGTGATGGACCAGTCTGTAAGGTTTCAAGACAAAGACCTTTCACATTAGACTTTGAAATAAGATATAACATGCTAATTTTAACAATTCATCCATCTATACTAAATCAATCAATCAATGCATCAATCAATCTACAGCGTATATACATGTAGATCCATCATTCAATCTTACCAATCTGTCTCTAAGCCAGGGATTGTGGTTGTATTAAAAGCTCTTTCATACTGCTGAAAGCACAGAGGTACGGCCTTCTAGACCATGATTGGTTTCACTACTTCATGGTCAATTTCATCCATCCATCCATCCATCCATCCATCCATCCATCCATCTTACCTATCTGTCTCTAAGCCAGGGATTCTGGTTGTATTGAAAGCTCTTTCATACTGCTGAGAGCACAGAGGTACGGCCTTCTGGACCATGATTGGTTGCACTACTTCATGATCAATAGCCTCTCTGAACTTTAACAGAGCTACTGTGACGTTAGCAGCACGGGCAGCTTGAAAGCAGGTGGGCTTGATAGCAATACCATCCTGTACAAAGATTTGAAGAAGGTTTTTGTAAATTAGTACTGTTTTGCTTGATCTGTTGTCAGCATAAAGTCAATCTTGTCGGTGTTGCTGTGATGACAGGAGAGAGCGTATACAGAGGAACAGTTACAGGAACAAAATTTCATTTTGATGCTTACAACACCTCTCTCAAAAAGACCACAGTAACACAGAATACACCTTCTGAGTCAATATCATATTATACGCCAAGATAATGAAGTCTACATACCATTCCATAATAGTTGCTGTTGACCATGATTGGAGAGCGCCCCCTCAGGTAGACGTATTCTTCCCACCAGTCACTGACGTAGTTTGTAGACCAGAGCCATTTGAGCTGTAAGTAGCGCTGGAGACGATCACCGATAGAAGATTGAAACTCCTCAGCAAGACGTTCCATTTCACCGTAGTCTTCAGGACTTAGGAAGCCTTTGACAGATCTCAGGTACTGTCAGGTACAAACAAGGTCAAATAGTATGGGTATCAAACAGAAGCTTGAGTTCTTGTAATAATGCGTGAGCTTCCTCAATCATTCTATTTCAGTTTGGAAGAATATCACAGAAGAGTATTGCACTTCAAATTCATGACATTCAAAAGATGTTGATAAATGGCTAATGTTTTTGGACCAAAGATTCATGCCATATACATACCAATTTCTGTGTGCAGTGCATGTGCTTTTTATCAAGACTGAATCCATTGTTTATATTCCAGGTGGATGGTTGTTATGGTAACAATTTTGTAAACTGTATACATTACAGCAAAGAATACCTGGGCCAAACTAATGTGAGATTAATTAACCATCCATTTTCTAAACCTTGGTTCTAAGAGTCAACAATAATTGAAATGCCTTGTCTTACCCTTTCCATAGTTTCTTTCAGTTTTGGTAGCGGCAGGTTTGGTAGAGAGGCCTGGTAGCTGTATAACTTGGGATGCCTAGCACAGAACACCCTCAGACTTACCTGTTTGGGGAAGAAACAAAACAAATTCAAGTTTTGTCTTGGAGCATATCACCAAAAATCAAGATTTCTACATGGATCCCTTTTTCTTATGTTTGCTGAGATAACCACCTGTCGCTGACCACACAGGAAGGTCTAATCCCACCTGGTCAAACTAGTACAGATAGGCTTTAGACACCACTCATAGTCATTCTAATCCCACCTGGTCAAACTAGTACAGATAGGCTTTAGACACCACTCATAGTCATTCTAATCCCACCTGGTCAAACTAGTACAGATAGGCTTTAGACACCACTCATAGTCATTCTAATCCCACCTGGTCAAACTAGTACAGATAGGCTTTAAACACCACTCATAGTCATACACATGAATTCTTAGGAGGCCTCTATCTATTGATGGTAGATTTATATATCATCTGTTGAGAGCCAGAAGGACTTAAACTCTGTGTTAAACACCCTTCTCGCTCCAAACAGATGAGATTCTGTATCCTGTATTGTATATGTAAATGATTTAACGATTCAGGAATCAGCTGCCATAAAATCCTAATGAATAAACCATTTAAATTCAATTCAATTTACACCAATGTTTCCAATTGAAATTAAAGGCCTAAAATATTGAATTTATTTTTGTAGTAACTGTTTAATCAAAATTACAAAAGTTGCAATGAAAACTCCAAGAACAGGAGGCTGGTTAAGTGAGTCAACTCAATTCTAAATCTGCATGCAGGTTCAGGGCTATTTCACCATCGAAATCCTAATTAGGCCTCTAATTGGTCCCTAGATTTACCTCCTGGACCACAAGCTTTTTAGTGTGGTAAACATTTGAAAATCAGGCCGGAAGTAGGCCTGAGTGACTCAACAACCTTTGCAAGACGAACGGCTTTGTATCTTGTACATCAATCTCTATAGGATAGGAGTATCTGCATTGCGTTCAGTTAAAATTTTACTGTGTCTCATACATACAAAATCTTTAATTTTAGTGTATTGAGTGTTTACATTCATTTAAAGCCCCACTGCACTACATATAGCTACTTACGCCCTCTATATAGCAAACAATGCCTAATCAGTGACCATTGGTCCCCCATAGTCCCTTTTTTTTAATGTTAATTGAGAGCTGCTTTGATGACATAACCACCTGTCAGTGACCATGCAAGGAGGTCTAATCCCTCCTGGCCAAACTAGTGCAGAAGGGCTTTAATGGTTGCCTAACGTTCAGCTAATTGTTTTAATGCAAGATAAGACTTACTAACCATGGTTTGGTTTGCTAGAACCTACTGTACATAGTAAGAGTATGTAGAGTGTTAACACTGATGATTGATTTACGTTCAGGTATCATTTCAAAGTGAGATCAGACCTACAGCCAGTTAAAGTTAGCAAAGAAATTTTTGCTGTGTGTCTCATAATAACACGTATGTAAAAGAGAGCAGTAGATTGAGTGTATAGTGTGTTCACATTCATTGTTGGATATGTTCAGTTAATCGTTTTAATACAAGATTAGACCTAACAGCCATAGTTTAGTTTGCCAAGACATTTTGCCATGTGTCTCATACATGAAGCCCCTTTATTAAGAGAGTATCATCTTGAGTGAATAGTGTGTTTACATTCATTGTTGGTTAAGTTCAGTTAATCGTTTTAATACAAGATTACACCAACCAGCCATAGTTTAGTTTGCCAAGACATTTTGCCATGTGTCTCATACATGAATCCTCTATAGGAGAGTATCATCTTGAGTGTGTAACGTAGCATGTAGATGATGAACAGCCAGAGAAGAGTCACAAAGATGAGGACTGATAGGGATGCAGTGACCATCTCACCCAACAGACTCCTGTATAGAAGAGATGCAAAAGAGAATCATGGTGATCAGGTAAGTCAGTGCTCATTTAGGAAATGTGACAAGTTAACTAGTGATGAGTTTACCAAAAAATAAGAAGGACACACAGAAGCACAAAGTGTTTTTTGTCTTTTCAACACACACAGAGAGAGATCTAGGCCCGATGAATAAAACTTAAAATTGATGGTAAGTTTGCCATTAATGGCAACTACCATGGTAACAGGGCTCAACAGCCAATCAAAATCAAGGTTTCCATGGTACTTACCATTGATGGCAAAAGAACCATCAATGGTAAGTTCTGTGCAACAGGGTTCTGGAAAGCATTAAAAAATGGATCTTTAGGAAAATCCCAAAGAGTTTATAATGACCCAAAACAATTTAACTTAAGAGAACTTACACTGATAAGAAATGGTCTTTGATGAAATCAATCACTCCTAGAGATGGGTCCATTTTAGCCAAGGTACAGGCTACGATCGCTACCAAGACAGCTAACCAACTAGCAGGACTAGCTGGGTAGGTCGTTGTTACCATATGGTTCTAGAGAGAGAGAGGGATGGGGACGAGAGGGGTAAATGTGAAAGAGGAAACAGACCAGAGTAGGGAGAGATAGAGAGAGAGAGAGAGAGAGAGGGGGAAAAGGATAAGGCACAGCGAAATACATTTCAATATACTCAGTATTACAGTTGATATTGTTCAGCCAGCACATTGAGCATTTTTTTGTAATGGAAAAGCTGCTTTATAAATATTCAATATTATTTATCTTTCTTTTGCAAAAGGAGCAAGAGTAAATGATTTTGTTTTCAAGTGTGTTTATCAAACTACCACTTGCACAATGTCTTATGGGCAATTAGGTGTAAAATACCATTTATAACACTGGAAACAAAGTGACCCCAAAAGTAAATGTATGGTAATACACCTGTTAATATTTGTCTTATGTATTTTTCTGTCAAGTAGAGGATTTTAAAAAGCTGTTATATAACTGAATGTTTGCTTCTACCTAAATAACAGCATATTTGTATCAGTTTTATAGCCTTACCTGGAATCTCCTGAACTTGTCGCTCCATGATCGTTTGCCGCTGTCAAAGATGGCTTTAAGGACTTCATGATTGACATTGAGATCGATGCCTTCTGGTGTGACGGTGAACTGAAACGCAACAGCTGCGTGAGCTTCAGCCATGTTGGGACTCTGATACCCGTTCACTAACTTAGGAATGAAATCTGTCAGAAAAAAAAAAGATATGAATTATTCATTAAATGTACATTCCATACATCTCAAAAGCTCTGGATTGCTTGTTCTGTCTAAGCTTTCTCAGGCAGGGCCTACACCCGCCCCCCCCCCCCCCCCCCCCCTCCCCCATTCAGTGTTATTTAGGGTATGCATATGCATGTTCCCTCCTTTTGAAATCACCCCTAAGTCTGGTGTGTATATAAAACGGGCTTTTGTGTACTACGAGCTGGACTTTGGTGCTTGAAAAGTACCCCTTTACCGGACATTTTGGTAACAGGAATGCAGTCTTTCCGACCCTGGAGTGGGGGGGCCTACACTGCAGAATGATCTGCTTTGAGGGATTAGAAACAGCAGATCAGTTGAAAAGTTAAAGAACTCCAAAATATAAAAAGGCCTCAATGTTTTATGTCACTTACACATGCATGATTAATTGTTTTCTTTTTCCTCATGTTCTCTTACCTGTGTTTTAAAGAGACACTTTAACACAGTTCAAGAACAGGTTCACTTTGAGTAGTATACAGTACATGTACATTATACCTTATCACTCAATAAAAGAGGTATTTAGGGCACATCAATCATGTCATATCAGATATTATTTAACTCAAAATAAACAATACCACAAGTATGCATACTTCACAATCTTAATTTCAAACACTCAAAGATAAATACAAAAGTGTGCTCAACTAGAGTTATTGATGCCTCGTACATGAAGGTACAGGTACAATGTATAATGTAATGCTGAAAGCCAATTAATGTAGACCTACACTGTGTACCGGTATAATGTTCTTTGAGAAGTTTGAAACTTTTGACAAATTTGGGTCATGCCAGCTACATATCGCCTACATGCATACATGTACAATGTACATGTTCATGTACCATTTAAGCTACGCTTTTCCATCTTTTCCTCTTGATTCAATTCTACCTACCGTGTACATGTATCTCCTTTAGTTTAATAATTAGCAAGAGGTATATGATGATATACATTGCGCCAATAAGTCTAGCCATGAGTATGACAAGGTACTGTAGGTGTCATTTACTATTGTAAATACACTATCTATAGCTACATGGATACTCGGGCTGTAATCTTTGAGCATGGAGTTACTAACCTAGGTTAGTAACTCCATGCTTTGAG
This sequence comes from Hemicentrotus pulcherrimus, assembly GCA_003118195.1. Taxonomy (NCBI): domain Eukaryota; kingdom Metazoa; phylum Echinodermata; class Echinoidea; order Camarodonta; family Strongylocentrotidae; genus Hemicentrotus; species Hemicentrotus pulcherrimus. Next base: position 66,613 of record BEXV01000665.1, read on the forward strand.
TCACCAATATATCTAAGACACAATTTGTATTTGACGTACTTGTGGGGCAATATACAGGTACATGTACATGTATGTTCAATGTACTTTAGACTGGTCAGTCTGCAGTATTCGATCAGTCACCAAACATTTAGTTCTTCATTAAAGGCACACATTTGAGTGACTACCGGTATTGCCCACAATGAAGCTTACATGTACATCCACAACTGTAGGCTTACAAGTAGTAAGAGGTCTGTTCATTTCAGGCTTGAGACTACTACATGTTGTTATGGCTACATGTTTAGAGGACACACCCCCTTTCAGCCCTGCCTGAGTCTACTACAGTGTACACACATTCAATCCTATTCTGCAAGCACAGACTCTATTTGACATTGAACACAAATAAATAAAGCCTTGAGTCAAGCCTAACTCTATCAGTCTCTGGTTGTGTCCAATGCTGCTATAGCACAGGGCCTATGGAGTGCAGTAAACTAGAGAGCTTCATAGTCTTACAGTCCAGACACTGATTTACACATGTACATGTATTTCAGCAAGACAAGGGTTTGTGCCTGCACGCTATACGTGATCCCACCCAAATGGAATGCGGGTCATGTGATACATGCCATTAATAATACCAACCCCCTGCATTGCATTGACAAAGTGAGGGCAATATTCTGACAGCGTGAATGACAACACAAAGTCACAGACTTGAATGTGCAGGCACAGAATTACATGTATGTACAGTATGCTTACGCCTACAATGCAAATACTCCATAAACATTTCCACAAATACATCCACACACATTTTTTTTGTAGAGTACATGTACATGTTAATAATGTTTTTCACATTAATATTAATAAATTAATAGGCATTTCTATAGCACCATCTATCTAGAAATTCTACTCCAAGGCACATTTGTTATTATCCCTGCTTTAGCCTACATGTACATTGTACATGTAGCTGCCATTACAGTGCTCCAGCATTTCAAGGAATTAATTCCTGCCAGGTACCCATACATCACCTGGGTTGAGAGTGGAAAATGTAGATCAATGTCTTGCCAAATGACATTAGTGCTGAGGCAGGACTCAAAGTGTCAAACCGCGGACCTTGTGATCGGCAGTCCGACAACGTATCCACTCGACCACAACACCTCTGCATCGCATTCTACTATTATATACATGTAATACAACCCGGCCAGCCCTGCAATGCAATGCCAAAGTGAGGGCAATATCCTAACAGCGTGAATGACAACACAAAGTCACAGACTTGAATGTGCAGGCACAGAATTATGTATGCTTCGGAACTTACGCCTACAATGCACATACTAAATAAAGATTTTCAAGAATACATCCACACATGTTTGTTTGTATATATAAATAATATATATATAAATAATGTTTTTCATATTGCATGATATGACTATGAAACTCTTTACTACAATTGGAGCGTATTTGGGGAGAAACAAGCCTTGTGACAGTTATTTTAAAATGTAGGCATCATTACAGTAAGTCCACAGACTGCAGGCTGTTGATAAATACAGAGAAGAAATGTGAGAAGGAGGCTGTTTAACAGGAAATACCAACCTTTCCCAAACTAAACCACAAAGTACAGTAAATGAATCCCTATTTCTAATTCATAGGGGGGGGCGGTTCTTACAAATTATGCCTCCATGGCTGCACAACACTGGTCTCAACTAACTATTTATTCAGAAGATAGGCCTACGTTTTTCATAAATATATGGAAGTGAATGAATCAGAATTCATAGAAAAAAACAATGTTTGAAATTGTAGCTAAAATGATGCAAGCAATGCAAAAATATAACCCATACACACTGTAGAAGACCCCCAAATTATGGTAAAGCATCAAGTCTAAGCATGGGCCTACTACGGAGGTCTATGTAGTAGGTCCATGGTCTATTAAAGAGATGGTTGAGTTCTGGGAAGAGGTAAAAAAAAATTGTGAGTGTTATCATTGTTATTATGCAAGGGTGGAAGAACATCGGATTAAACATGTTCCTTGAAAAGCATGGCTCTTCAAATCCCTTCATATTCTAAATATGACATGATAAAATACGTAAAAATCGGGGGGGGGGGGTTTTTTTTC